>JANUSC010000073.1:600000-895288 GCA_025200525.1 Camellia lanceoleosa | reverse complement strand
GGTTTCAACTTGCTCTCCTGGCTCATTTCGTGAGGACCAAGTTCTTTCGGATCTGACCCCTAACATTGGGCCGGCGAAGAACATACACAACCTACTTAGGACAAACAAGATCCATCCTCTCTTGAGGCCCCGGATCTCTAGTCCCATACCTATTAATACTCACTTAAGTCTCCATGTCCGGCGAGGACCCTAGCTTTGTATACCAAAGTTTGTCCAGTTTTGTGAGACGGAAAAGGCAGCTAAGGAGAACCGTTCGCGCTTCCTTGATGTAGCAATTGCCACGAAGGCAAAAACTACCCGTAGAGAGAATTCTCCAAGTCCCTCCTGGTCAGGCGTTCTCATGTGATACACTTGACTTCTCATGCGTAGCTCTATTTCTTCGTGGGAGGACTTGGTGAAAAAGTTCTATATCAAGTTCTTTTCGTCGAAGAAAGGCTAACCACTCTTCATCTTATGAGGAAACAACTGACTTGGGAGGGCATCATATTTATGTTTGTTGTAGGAAGCATTAGACATTGAGACCAATGGAAAAGCATTAACTAGTGTCAATGTGCATCGAAGGGATGCTCACAACATACAAGCTCCAGTTGGTTAATCATCACTTCCCTGACTTTTCAGCCTTATGCGCTGCGGCTCGAAACATAAGCGAAACAGTAAGATCGGGGCACTAAGGGGAAGTTCCACAGCCTACGTTCATGTCGAACACTTGGCACCTCCACCTTCCTCATTGGAGCCCCTATGATTCTAACCAGCATTATATGCGGCGGAAGGTTCTAATGTAGGAAAGAACAAATCTCCAAGCAAAAGAAGAAAAGATTTGATCAAGTTCCCCCCACCATTGCCTTTTACATCTCGATTGGACAAAGATTACTGAAAGCACTACTCAACGTCACAGGTAGAAGATGGAAAAAGTTTATCTCCACGAACAAGGCGACTTTGTCACCAAAAGATCCAAGAATTCGGCCAGGCGGTTACTACGCCGCCACCTCCGCTTTCAGTTAAACATCCTACGGCCAGATGTTGGTATTTCAGTCCCTAGTTGAAAGATGATGGTGAAGCGACACTTTGAAACTACCTTGTCAATATGCGAAGACGAAGAGGGCGACGTCTTAAAGATCTCTCCCCATCACACGAGAATAATGGCAAGACCAGTAATGATGCTTTTAGCATTATGGCGAGGCAAACCAATGGTGTGTGAGCTCTCACGAGCTCGTAGCTCCTACTTGTCCTGAACTTGAGCCGGTAGGCGTGCGATAGCTTATAAGAAATCGACAAAGTTCAAATGGTTCTTGACGGTCAGTTTATGCGAAGCAACACGTTTTCGAAGCCACCAAGGCCTTTCTGGGCTAGCGAAGCAAAATGGTGAGGCATGCATGAGTGTAAGTGGATGCGATTAAAGAAAGTGTTAGAGATAACTCCTTGTAGCAATAACAGCCATTTGAAAGCCCATGATTAAAGCAAAGTACCGTTCCACACAATCGTCCCCTCTATGTCCTAGTGTTCATCAATGGGATGGAGTTTCAAAAGAGGATTCATGGATGAAGGAATCTTTACTCAATGTAATGCCTTATTCTACTTTCGGGCAAGCAGGAATCTCTACAAAAACACCCTAGTCGGACAACCCATTCTCCATCACGGTTTGGAAATCAAAATATCGAAAACCATAGGGCATGTGCAACTAGAATTAGCGGTTAGGCGATCCGTTTCCACCACTAAGTTCCCATGTCATAGAAGTTGGGGCGACCTATCGAGGCTCTTTTAGGAAGAACTTGGCTCCATAGATATCTACTGCAATCCCATCCACCCTACCAGTCATATGTGTCAAAAGCAATTTACAACAACGAGGTAGTGGCCATAGCGGCTCTCAAAAACCCTTTGGTGGATGAAGCTCATATAAGCGGGATCTTGATGTTTTACAATCACATTGATGAGGCCAGAAGGCTTCCCTCACGAAAGCAGGAACTCCCATACCAAATTGGGATGACCTCTTGGAAGAAGATGCATCTACCTCGTGAAAAGAGCGTTCACGGATCAGAACCACCGAAAGCTCCCTAAAGTGGCAATTTGCAACATGAAGATGGCAAAGTGGTATCACGGCTTATAAGCGGGTCTCTAGGGTTGGCAAGTGTCACCAATGTCTCAACTGACCAAAGCGAAGTGGCAATAAAGCTTCCGTCATGAACCAAATGAAAAAAAGATTATCTTTGTTGCTCTCTTTATCTACACTAGCTCACCCGGAGTCCTCGAGGGCAAAGAATAAAAAAGCAAGGACAAGAAAGCGAAAGGAAAAAGTCATGAAAGCTCTCCCGGTAATAGAAAAAGCGTAATCGACAAATTCAATAGTCTCTCCGACAAGTCTCACTTGGATAGAGGTACGAGGCTCGAAAGTCCAAATTCACGTTACTAAAGCGACTACGTCATCTCGACCCGAAGCCCCTACTAACTCGGTTGCAGCCCCGAAAGAAAGATGGACTACAAAGTTAGGCTGCTCCGAGAATCTTACAAGGCTGACCCTCGGCCACTAAAAGCAAGCCGGAAGAAATCAACATAGCTCTGAAGGAAAACCAGGCGTCTTATCTTCATTTGCAAGAATTTGCGGAGAGAAAGAGCGAGAGGGCCCCTCGTCGAAAGGCTAATCGAAAGTATGTAGACCGGACGTCTTTGCATGTGGACATATGAAAAAAATACTAGGCCTAGACAAAGAAAGTTACCATGCAGCAGCAGAGCGTCACCTCTCTGCTTCGTAGCCTGTCCAAGCCGAAGGTGTCGAATTTTATAAGCACGAGTGGAGCTCAACATCGAGGGCAGTAGTAAAGGCTGTGCTTGGGCCGAGATTCATCAAACCTATCCGGCACCCACATGGCTTTCTAGCATCGTCCCGGTCGTAAAAAGAATGGGCCATGATTTGGTATGCACGTTGACTTTAGAACTGAACAAATCTTGCCCCAAAGATGATTCCCACTCCCGAAACATAGACACTTTGATTCGTAATTTGCCGGTTGACACCGTATGTTCTCATTCATGGGCCCGGTTTCGATTAGCTTTCTAACCAGATTAAGATGGCTCGAGATGATGCCCCGAAAGGCGGCATTTCGCACTCCCGTAAAGTAACTTTTTTCTATCTTGTAATGCCTTTTGGATTAAGCGAAGCGGGGGCAACATACCAAGAGCTATAATGAGCTGACCATCTTCCACGACATGTTACACAAAACCCTGGAGTGTTACATTGATGATTTGGTGGTGAAATCCAAAGAAGCTAATCATCTCAAAGACCTCTAAAAAGTCTTTGAGCGTTGCAAAAGAAATCTGAGGCCGAATGAACCGGCAAAGTCACGCGTTGAGTCATTTCGCCGAAGTTCCTTGGTTTGCATTGTTCCGCTCACCCGGTATAGACCCGACCCATGAGGTCGCCGCCATCGAAATATGCCACGACCGGTAGTATAGGCAGGCGAGAACTTTCCTTGGTTGGGCATCTTATTTGAGGCGATTTATCCCTGCAATGGCTGAAATAACAGAACCCTTCAATTCGTTGCTAAAGAAAGATGTCAGGTTCACATGGAATCCGAAGCACCAACTAGCGTTCGAAGGGGTGAAGTTAGCTTTAACCTCCCCTCTCTCCATGACTCCTCCTCAACCAGCGAGGCCTTTACTCCTCTACATCACTTCCATACCGAAGTCAGTGGGAGCTTTGCTCGAAGAAATGTAACCCGAACTTGAGCGACCATATACTCATAAAAGCGAGTTATCCAAAGAAATTTGAAGTCCGATACTCCCCCATCAAGCGGCATTGCCTCGCCCTAGTTTTCACCGCTAAAAAGCTCCGACATTACCTCTTCTCTTACCCCATTCATCTCAAGACCAAGAGTGATCCCATCCGATTCCTCCTCACGGACACCCTTCTCTTCGATAGAGGCCGGGCCATTTCCTCTACGAATTAGTAGAATATGATATCACTGTAAAGCCCCCAGGAAGCCATTAGAGCGGCATGCTAGCCGACCTGCTAGCTCACTTCCCCTGTGACAGAACATGAGCCATCCTCGGGAATAATAAAATTTGTGCCAAGAGATGAGTTCGAAGCTCTTGAGGGCAAACAGAAGGAGAATGGAGTTTGAGTTCGATGGATCATCCACCTCCAAAGGGAGGAGTTAGGATAGATCCTTACTTCCCAAACTAACGAAGTCAATTTGTCATATAATTGGATTTTCGATGCTCTAACAATGAGGCCAGTATGAAGCCACAATCTTGGGGCTTCTAGCGGCACTCCATCTAGGAGTAAGTCTCCTATGTATCAAAAGGCGACTCTAATCACGGTGGTCGAAAGCGGACCAATGGAGACTATGCCATCAAGAGCCCCCCTTTTGGCCATCTGAACCATTGTCAGATTGACAAACCGTCGACCGCAGTAAGGGGATAGAACACACTCCTTGCTCCAACAATCGTGCACGCGAACACCCTGCATACCTTGGCCTCTAGGTGGAATTCTCGGAAAGAATCAACCAAGATAGAAGTACTAAAATGCTCAGGTGCCATGCTCGATATGGCAACTATCTTCCACTAAAAAACCGGTTGATTGGAGAGCCCCAATCGTCGATGAGCTCAGGTGCCCGCCTCGGGTAAACTACCTTTGAGTGAGACCAAACACTTCACAATTTATCAAGAGTCCTTTTACTATAGAGGGCCGATGGTCTATTGGCATGATGCATCGACCTTATCAAAGCCAAGTCCAGGAGTTAGAAGGGTGCTGGCCGCTCTGTGGAGCAGGAGATGTAAGCCTCTGAGGGAGGCGCTACAATGACAAGGATATTATTGACCTACCATGGCGAGAAGCGAATGACCTTGGCGAAATGTACCAAATGTCGAATTCCCTCGAAAGGCTAAATGCAACTTCCGCAATCACCTCATTGGCGTCGGTATACATAGATTACCTCGAAGAAGGATCATTGCCACTAAACGCTGCGGCTACCCAATAATCAAGCGAGCTCGAAATTCTTTTTGCAAGAAGAGCAACTTTTTAGGCATGGCTTTGATGGAAAGCCATTCGTTGCCTATCGAGGGCCAAAATCCATGAAGTTTGGAACTTACACGATCAAAGCACACCCAGGTGGGCGAAGCTATTTCAACATCTTACGTATTTAGGGTATTATTGGCCTACCATGGGCGAGCGTAAAATGTACACCAAATCTTGCAAACCTTGCCAACTCTATAGAAATCTCATTCATACACCGCCATTGATCTATATAGTTTGAGCCCACTGGCCTTTCTGGCGTGGGCTATGGATCTCATTGGCCCCGTCTCTCCGCCATCGAGGGACACATATGGATTATACTTCTACAAAGAACCTATACTAAATGGGTAAAGCCATCCCTACGAAAAAAGGCAATAGGGCTGCTATCTCCAACTTCATTTGAGAATTCATCGTATAATAGTTTAAGCATACCTAGAGTAATCCTTTGAAGACAATGGGACCCCTTTTTGTCAGCCAGCCAAGTCGGACAACTCCTTGTCTCTTCTGACATCACACACCCACACAAATCAACGCCTTACTATCCCCGAAGGGAATGGGCAGCGAGAGGCAACCAATAAAACACTCCTTAGAATCCTTTGGCCGAACTCTCGAGGATTATCAAAGGGATTAGGCGCTTTATACTCCCCGATGGCGCTCACGGGCTTCATAGAACATCAAAAAGGCGGCCAACTCAAATGACCCCATTCTCATTGGTATCACAGCCTGGCAGATTCTTCAGTGGTGGAAATTGCCATACCCTCGGCTCGCGTGGCTCTCGGAAGTGAACTTATTCGAGGACTCGGATCCTCTCAATTGGAGATCCTTGATAAATGAAGGGATAAGGCCACAGGCCCTAACCTCAAAGGATTTACCAAAGTCGCATAGCTCGAGCATATGATACCTTGGTGCACCCGAGACAATTCAAGAAGGTGACTTGGTACTTAGGTGCTACACCTCATGTCATGAGGGGAACCTCTACCCACAAGTTCACTCCCCAAGTGGCAAGGCCCTTACATAATAAGAGAATACTTGAGAATGGTTATTATAAATTTAGAACCAAACTCGCAAGCTCTCTTGAGCCCTATCAATGTCGAATGGCTAAAGGCCTATTTTCCTTAGGGCGAAAGTGAGGAATCACCCCAGAAATTACCTTCTTGATGTAATGGCAATGTAAGACATCAATTCATGCTTATGATAAATAAACAATCGCTTTGCTATCTCCATTCTCATTATGCTTTGTCTGACTATTAGCCATCGTTAATCCAAAAACAAAAAAAAATGAGAGAAAACAATAATAATAAAAATATATCACACTTGGAGTTTTAAGCTCAACGGTAAAGAAATTCTTGACTTTCTGACTTAGACCTATGTAGCTATCTAAGTCAAAAGCCTCGTCTTCCACACTAACAAGTTGAGCCTCTACCATGGCTCTCCTCTCTCTCAAACTCAATATCACGAGTCCACATCGCCCGGTACCTTGATGCGCTCGCTCTAACTCCATCACTGGCCTTTTCCCTAGAAGAGCGCCCGATTCCATCAAAGCCTATCCATTTACTGCTTTAAGCTTCCAACCTTAGTGGTGGCAATTCTTCTACTGCACCTCCATCTGAGACAAACTCTCTCTCGGCTAGCTCACCTCCAGGCTAAACTCTTGCATTGGCTTCGGCCATAGCGACTGAAATCAACTGAAGCGTATCAACGAAGTCTCAAAGTAAGAACATGAAACCAGGCCGAGCATATCGCGAGAATGCCTCTAACAAATAAGCATCGTAAGAACTTAGCCTCTAAACACATGAAAATGCTCGGCCTATGATCAAAAATAAAAAGCTCGATCTGGGCAAATACTCATCTCACACGCCAGCAAATAGTACCTTGGGATCGAGGACCCGCTCATTGCCATTAGGCCCTGCCAAGGATACACAACCATCATCAAGACGGGCCGCGGTAAACTCGCCATCTAAGAAAGGTGAACTCGCTTGATCATCACAGCCAATGCCAGGAGCAATAGTATCATCATGGACACAACCACAACCTCACCAAGTGGCAAACTAGTAGCAACTCCTGACGAAGCAGGCAAAGTACCAGGCTGAACATCCACCAAAGGAAGGCTAACCTAAGCACCAACTGAAGACACAACTAAAGGCACACCAAGACGAGCATCAACTGATGAAAAACCGCTACTCCCGCCAAATAAAGAGACGGTAGGGACTCCACCAGAAGGCAGGTGAGACTGAACATCAGACAAAGGACCAATCAGGTCATCAACATCGAACTTCCCAAGCCTAACTGACTGTGCAACCGGATGCCCTAACTGCAATAGAGAAGGCGCAAAAGTCACTCTACTCTCATCACATGCCGTAACAACCTCAGATCTCACCATATCAAGAGGAACGTCTGTCTACTCGAATGTAACCCCAACAACATCATTATCTCTCGCATTCAGATTGGCCTCTGAGCTATCCCTATCGTCACCCTCACCTTCGGAATCACTAAAACCATTAGTATTACCTTGTCTCACATAACCGGCAGCGGAAGCAAATCATCGCCGAGTTCTCCTCCTCGAGAAGACGCTTGCCCTAGGTGCCACAGAAGCGATGATGGATAGTCAGCTGTACTGAAGAAACAAAGTGCCCAACTTAGAAACACATAAAGAAAACATAACAAGAAAGAAAATCGCGAGAAACAGAATAAAAGCTAACCTTCTTTCTTTGGGAAGGCTCCTCCCTCGGCAAGCTCAGGCGTCGCCTAGTTGTACCCACTTCCATCGAAGCAAATGCGCATGACCACCTTTGCACGACTCAACACATCAAGCAACTCTAAGCGTGCAAATCGAGACATTTCACCCCTAGCTTACTCGATCACCGCCGCATGGTTGACATAGTTTGTTATCGATGGCATGCATACAAACTCTAAGTCCCGAATATCACCCTCGAGAAACTCTCGGCGGCAAAAGTCTCCCTCCAATAATATTGCCAACCAACCGTCACCCCACCCGCACGCTCAGCTCTCGTCCGAACAAACTTGCTACACTTCTGGTGCCTCGGAAAATGGTATGATAAAGAAGCGCTCAAGCATTCACTCTGAAGGATTCGCCAGGACTAGGGACCCCCTAATCAAATTCGAATTGCCGAGCCACTCTTGCCGGATTATAGGATACAGAGTCTTAAACTCCTCCTACGAAATAAGGCAAGGAACGTGATAAGAAGCTAAAGCCGTCATCGTCTCGGCATTACTTAGTCGACCATCAAAAACCACCTCGGAATCAGGAGAGTCGGAGAGCAAGTTGAAACCACTGCGGCAGGAGTTCCGCTGACCAAACCGACTGGTGGCAAGGGTGCCTGGATTGGAGCCGATGGAGGGTGTGGAACGGCTATTTGCCCTCCTACTTGGTTTTGCAAGTTGTTTCGAAGGGCAGGGTTAGCCTCTGGGCCATTCTGAGCTGATGGCAAAACTCTATTTTGTGATGATGAAAGGGGGTTAGATGTCAATGGAAGTGTGGACGCCCTTTGTAAGGCTAATAAGGCATCCATCAAGAGTTGTTGGTTCTATTGGAGAGAGGTGACATTCTCAACCAAAGCCTTGAGGTTGTTCACTACGGTCCGGATGGGAGGATTGTTCTTCAGGAAGCCGTTGGGGTTGTGTTCAAAGGTCTCCACCAAATAAGAATAGTTCCATTTCTTGTAACAACCTTAGATCTCACCATATAAGAATAGTTCCACCTACCTTCTTTGGTTTCCTTGCATATTGGTTGAGTTGGTATATCTTGGAGGGACCACCCAGGATGGAGTGACCCGTCTGTGTTTGATATTGCGCTTATCTTGCAAGCTGGTCTTCGGTTGCACTTGAACCATTTTTGGGGACTCTATACAAGCGGCTTGATATGTATCAAGTTGGGCGGAAAATCAAAGGGTCGATATGATGTCATTAGTTATGTATCGACTTCCTTCTTGCAGATGTTCTTATATGAGCGTTTTCCTAGGCTTGGCTCCTAAACCGTGGATTTTGAGCACGGAGAGGGGCAAAGCGGTGGTGCGAGCTACGCGTGGTATAGGTAGCGGGCCGTTGATGGATATTTTGATGATGATGAGAGTGAGTTTATAAGCTCATCAGGTGTGTTCCACACTATGGTTGAGGTGGTTCCGATTTCGGATATATGACTTGAGAGATTCCGAGGTGGTTTTTTGATGGTCGACTAAGTAATCTTGAGACGATGACGGGCATGCTTCTTATCGCGTTCCTTGCCTTATTTCATAGGAGATTATGATTCTGCATCCTATAATCCGGCAAGAGTGGCTCGACAATTCAGATTTGATCAAAGGGTCCGTAGTCCTGGCGTAATCCTTCCTGTAGCATATGCTTTTCTTGATTCTTTTATCATACTCATCTTAGAGGCTCTAGAAGTGTGGCAAGTTTGTTCGAGACAAAACGTCGTGTGGGTAGGGGTAGCGGTTGGTTAGCAATATTATTGGAGGGAGACTTTTGCCACTTTTCGAGAGTTTCTCGAGGGTGATATTGGAGACTTAGAGTTTGTATGCATCCCGTCAGATAACGCACTATGTCAACCACACGTGAAGGCGGGGCCCAGGTTAATTTGAGGTGAGATGTCTCGATTTGCACGCTTAGAGTTGCTTTCTGATGTGTTGAGTCAGGCGAAGGTGGTTGCGGCAGACGGTTTTCGAGGGGAAGTGGGTACAACTAGGCGACGCCTGAGTCTGCCCAGGGAGGAGCCTTCCCAAAGAAAGAAGGTTGGCTTTCATTCTGTTTCTCGCGATTTTCTTTCTTGTTATGTTTTCTTTATGTGTTTCTAAGTTGGGCACTTTGTTTCTTCAGGTACAAAGGTCAGCTATCCATCATACTGTTCCTGTGGCACCTAGGGTGGCGGGCGTGCCTTCTGAGGAGAACTCTGTTAATGATTTGCTTCTGCGTCGGCGGTTGCGGAGACAAGGTAATGCTAATGGTTTTAGTGATTCCGAAGGTGAGGGTGATGATGGGGATAGCTCAGAGGCCAATTTGAATGCGAGGGATGATGATGTTGTTGGGGTTACATTATCATCCCCTCTGCCCATTCTTCTGCCTCGGGTACCCCCAACAAAACCTGAGATGGATTAACAGTCCTCTTATCCTCCAACTGTTGCCAGAATCTGTCCCCGACTCCAAAATAAGGAGCATAGAACCAATGCTCGACAAAAGGCACTTCAGCAGCCTCTTCCCCACTTGCTCTGCTTGGTAACTTTTTGGCCGCTTTCTTTGACGAACACACAACGGCTTTCCGCTTCATTCTGAGCAATCGATTCCTACCTGCATCACCCCAAATCGCAACAAGTAAGTTTTGTATTCATGAATCTTACTTATCCCAAAAAAAAAAAAAAAAAAATTAATTAATTAATTAATTAATTAATTAATCAAAAATAACAACAATAATAATATTAATTAATTAATTAATTAAGTAAATAAAAATAATAATTATTTATTTGTTTATTAATAAATAAGAATAAATCTTCCAATTTTTAGCTCTTGACTTTACTTCAAGTTCTCATACCTCATTGGCTCACCAATATAAATAGAGTTACTCTCTTTAATGGCTTCCTCAAGTCACCTTCCTAGCTCCCAACAAGGGGCGGACCAGATTCTAGTTCTGCCTCCCCATCATGTGACAAATCAACGTCGGATGCGTTTCTCCTAATTCTTGGCTCACCATATGATGATAATTAGACTTCCAATTTTACAACTCCAATATCTTACAAATTTAGAGCTCTCCAAACTCACAACTCTTTTAATGTTTTCTTAGCTCACCAATTTCATGGCCCACCAATATTTTATTATTATTTTCTTAGCTCACCAATCTCATAGCTCTCCTATTATGTTTAGAGCTGACTCCCAATTCTCATGAATTTTTCTAAGTGCTGAAGTTTGATAGCTCACCAATTTCATAGCTCGAGTGCTAGCTCACCAATTTCTTAGCTCACTAATATTTTATTATTATTTTCTTAGCTCACCAATCTCATAGCACTCCTATTATGTTTAGAGCGATAGCTCACCAATTTCTTAGCTCACTGGCTCCCAATTCTCATGAATTTTCCTAAGTGCCCAAGTTTGATAGCTCACCAATTTCATAGCTCGTGTGATAGCTCACCAATTTATTAGCTCACTAATATTTTATTATTATTTTCGTATCTCACCAATTTCATAGCTCTCACCATTTCATAGCTCACTAATATTTTATTATTATTTTCTTAGCTCACCAATATTTTATTATTATTTTCTTAGCTCACCAATCTCATAGCTCTCCTATTATGTTTAGGGTTGGCTCCCAATTCTCATGAATATTTTCTAAGTGTTGAAGTTTGATAGCCCACCAATTTCATAACTCGTGAGATAGCTCACCAATTTATTAGCTTACTAATATTTTATTATTATTTTCGTAGCTCACCAATTTATTAGCTCACTAATATTTTATTATTATTTTCTTAGCTCACCAATATTTTATTATTATTTTCTTAACTCACCAATCTCATAGCTCTCCTATTATGTTTAGGGTTGGCTCCCAATTCTCATGAATATTTTCTAAGTGTTGAAGTTTGATAGCCCACCAATTTCACAACTTGTGTGATAGCTCACCAATTTCTTAGCTCACTAATATTTTGTTATTATTTTCTTGCCTCACCAATATTTTATTATTATTTTCTTAGCTCACCAATCTCATAACTCTCCTATTATGTTTAGAGCTGACTCCCAATTCTCATGAATTTTTCTACGTGCTAAGTTTGATAGCTCGCCAATTTCATAGCTTGAGTGCTAGCTCACCAATTTCTTAGCTCACTAATATTTTATTATTATTTTCTTAACTCACCAATTTCATGGCTCACCATGTCATAGCTCACAAATTTCATAGCTCATGTGATAGCTCACCAATTTCTTAGCTCACCAATATTTTATTATTATTTTCTTAACTCACCAATCTCATAGCTCTCCTATTGTGTTTAGAGTTGGCTCCCAATTCTCATGAATTTTTCCTAAGTGTTGAAGTTTGATAGCTCACCAATTTCTTAGCTCACTAGCTCCCAATTCTCATGAATTTTCCCAAGTGCCCAAGTTTGATAGCTCACCAATTTCCTATTATGTTTAGAGTTGGCTCCCAATTCTCATGAATTTTTCCCAAGTGTTGAAGTTTGATAGCTCACCAATTTCTTAGCTCACTGGCTCGCAATTCTCATGAATTTTCCTAAGTGTCCAAGTTTGATAGCTCACCAATTTCATAGCTCGTGTGATAGCTCACCAATTTATTAGCTCACTAATATTTTATTATTATTTTCGTAGCTCACCAATTTCATAGCTCACCAATTTATTAGCTCACTAATATTTTATTATTATTTTCTTAGCTCACCAATTTCATGGCTCACCAATATTTTATTATTATTTTCTTAGCGCACCAATCTCATAGCTCTCCTATTATGTTTAGAGCTGACTCCCAATTCTCATGAATTTTTCTAAGTGCTGAAGTTTGATAGCTCGCCTGCTCATCAAAAAAGAAAAAAAGTTTGATAGCTCGCCAATTTCATAGCTCGAGTGCTAGCTCACTAATATTTTATTATTATTTTCTTAGCTCACCAATTTCATGGTTCACCATGTCATAGCTCACAAATTTCATAGCTCATGTGATAGCTTACCAATTTCTTAGCTCACTAATATTTTATTATTATTTTCTTAGCTCACCAATTTCATGGCTCACTAATATTTTATTATTATTTTCTTAGCTAACCAATCTCATAGCTCTCCTATTATGTTTAGAGCTGACTCCCAATTCTCATGAATTTTTCTAAGTGCTGAAGTTTGATAGCTCGCCAATTTCATAGCTCGAGTGCTAGCTCACCAATTTCTTAGCTCACTAATATTTTATTATTATTTTCTTAGCTAACCAATTTTATGGCTCACCATGTCATAGCTCACAAATTTCATAGCTCGTGTGAGCACCAATTTCTTGGCTCACCAATATTTTATTATTTTTTATTTTATTTTATTTTTTATTTTTCATAGCTCACCAATTTCCTAACTCACTAATGTTTTATTATTATAGCTCTCCAATTTCATAGAGCTCTTCATTTTTTTATTTTTTTTTCTTTCAACTCCAACATTTTATTTCAAACTCTCAAAAATCACAGCTCTCCTAATTTTTTTTTCAACTCCAACATTTTATTTCGAACTCGCAAAAATCATGGCTCTCCTAATATTTTTATGGCTCACGTTCTAATATTTTATTATTATTTTCCAAACTCTCCAATCTTATAACCCTCTAATATTTTAGTATTTTCATTCTCAAAGTTCTCCAATTTTTCATAACTCTCTTTTATTTTATTCTCTAAGTCCCAGTTCTCATACTTTTCCACATCCGAGCTCCCCTCTCGTGGCTCTCAACCCTTCCAAAATGTTTTAAGTGTAGACCTGCACTTTAATAACTCCTTATATTTCTATTCTAATATTTTACTATTATTCTTCAACCTTTTCCTCTTTATAAAGACAATTTTATTTTAATGTTATAGAACTCTCCAATCTCCTGAAATACTGCCATACTGCCTCTAACAAAATAAATAAATAAATAACTAAATAAAAAATAAAAATATTTTAGACAAAAAAAAAAAAAAAATCGACTCTACAACAGTCTGCCCCTTTTCTTTTTCTTTCATCACAACAATATATATATATCTACATATGTATATATACTAAATAAATACATGAACATGAACACATAAATAGCTAATCTATGGAAGATCGGAAGTGAGAGGGAATTGAGAGGGAGATTTGCGCCGAAGAGATACGGCCGACCTACGTAACGCGGGTGTGACGGACCTCACGGCGCCGAGCTGCTTTCTCAGTGGGCGCGGTTCTCCGGCCTGTCGTGCACGACCAAGGTAGATTGACCGACCAGGCGTGGAGTAAGGCCTGGCCGAGCTATGACTTGGCAGACATTCGGCTGGACGCGCAACCGAGCTAGTGGCAGTCCGGAATGAATCCAGGCCGAGAAGAGGACCAGCACGCTTCACCTTTAGTTAACCCGAAAGGAGTATAGACCCGGATGGTGGTTGGCATGCGCCCGGCCGGTTAGCTCGGAAGCTCGGCAGTGTTATTTGTGGTTGTGATTTTCTCCGAGGAATAGGCCAGTTGTGGTATTCCGGTCAGGTGTGCCACTTGGGCCAATGGCGTGATGGAGAGGAAATCTGCTCCAGGCATGCATCAATACCGTTTGGCTGTTTTACACGTACTATTTGGGGGTTTTTGGCCTTTACACGTGTAAGGTGGTGGGAGGCGAGCATTGTCACATGTCCAGGGAAGGACAGCAGAGATAGTGCGCGCACAATCCTGAGGCTGCATGGCCAGCCTAGAAATAGGAATGGAAGATGAACGTTAGAGGTATGCAATCCGAACGACTCTCTCTCTCTCTCTAAACAATATTCTTCTTCCCCAAGTGATCTGACTTGATCGTCGGAGGGTCTATCCGGCGACCCACCACCGGGCAGCTCACCGTTTCTCTTTTTTCAGGTTAGACGCCGTCACGCAAAGCTTGAGTTCAAGGAGTACGGAAAGCACTGGATATTTTGCCCCCGTACAATTGGCGCCGTCTATGGGAAGTCTTTGATACTCACATCTTGCTCTTCAAGCTTCTTCGACCATTTCCATGGCCAACAACGAAGAAACTCCGCTGTCCATCGTCGGTGGTGTCACTCCTGAGTCTGTCCGATGGAGAGAAGGCCCCCCGAATGTTCCAGCCATGGCGGGCGTAGAGACTTCTTCGCGAGGTGCGCGAGACAAACGTGGGAGAGTACTGATCACTCAAAGAGTCCAGAGGGTCGTCGGCGGCGGGAGGAGTCCCGTGCGCAGCGCCTGGAACACAAACTCAAAGACTAAGACGCCCTCATTCGCAAGATGGCGGCTGAGATGGAGATGCTGAAACGCCAGATTAAGAGGAAGGGTGTTACTGGAGAGGGCAACCTCAGTGAGCGCACCCCGTCTCCTCGTTCTAGCAGTCACCGCCAGGGAAGGACGCACTCTCTCTCTATCACCAGAAACTATGGGGTTGGGGATTCCGACCCAAGGGAAGGCGAGTCCTCACTGCGGCTTTAGACCACCTCGCTACCGTCGACGTCGCGATACTTTTCTCCACCCGTTCCAGAGACCTGAGGGATGTGTTGGAGGAGAGAGCGCGCCGTCGAGAGGCGAGGAGAGTGCCGGCGTTGTAGAGGTTGAGCACCTAAGTTCGTTGTAGCGAAGAAGTGGCAATGCCAACGCCCAGGGTGATGGCCCCTGCGCTAGTGGACAAAGAGCTGGCGAGACTTACACTGCTCCCTGCCGGATTCCACCAGCCTAAGTTCACCTTGTACGACGGCAAGATGGATCCGTACATGCACGTGAGTCATTACCGGCAAGTAATGGCTGGCCACCAGCGCAATGACACCTTGATGTGCCTCATATTCCCAGCAAGCTTGGGAGAACTGGGCCTGAAATAGTTCGAAAGGCTTCTAGAGGGGAGTATCAGGGGGTGGCAGCAACTAGCGGAAGCCTTCGTCACCAGATTCAAAACCAACACTCGAACACCAAAAGAGGTCGACCATCTCTTGGGCGTCAAGATGGAATCTGGAGGTTCGTTGAAGGCGTACAATGCAAGGTACTGGGAAACTAAAAACGAGATCCTCGACTGCCCTACCAATCTGGCGATCACTCAATACAAGCGGGGTCTCCCAGTCGGACATAGGCTGCGAGATTCGCTCATAATGCACCAGCCCACAACCATGGAGTCCTTGATGCAGCAGATCAATGAGCACATTCGTATAGGGGATGATGCCGCCTTCGCGACCGAGAAGGCTAACCCGATCGTGGCGGACAGAAAAGTGGCAGGAAAAGTTCACTCGGTCGGGCAGGAGGACAACCGCCCAAACGACCGATCAAAAGATCAACGTCGTGGCCCAAACTGCGACGATAGAAACAAAGGTCGCAAAAATGACCGAGCTAACGCCCCCCGTGATGAAGAGGAGGACGCCAAGAGGAAGTTGAAGGCGCGAACGGGTATCACCACGGTCTTCAAAATTCCTATTTACCGCATACTGAGTGAAATCCGGGGTGAACCCTTCGTCGGCCGCCGCTGTTGAAGTGCACAGAGAGGCTTCAACTCAAGGTATCGATGCACCTTCCATTAAGAACGAGGGCACCGAACGAAGGACTGCTTGCCGCTCAAACAACACTTGGAGGAGCTAGTGGCGGCGGGACACCTTGACCAATACATAGATGGGGGTTTGAAGGCCGCACCTCCAGGACAAACCGAGACCAATGGCCTAGCCGCCCTAGAGGCAGCGCCCCAAGGCGTAATCAATGTTATCCATGGCATCATCGAATCGGCAAGGGTCTGCGAGCTACGAGGGATGATTAAAAAGGCAGAGCACATGAGAGAAGTGCTCTCGGTTCAGCCCGCTGTGAAGAAAGGGAAGACCGAGGAGAAGGACATCCTTACCTTTTCAAGCAAAGACTTGGAGAGAATTCAGATGCCCCACAACGATGCACTAGTGGTAACTCTTCGCGTCAAGGATTTCGACATCAAGAGGATCTTGATCGACTAGGGGAGTTCGGTCGAAATCATGTACTATGACGCATTCAAGCAAATGAAGCTGGAGGACAAGGATGTGGCCCCTGCGACGTCTCCTTTGGTTGGCTTCAACTCTCAGCCAGAGTGGCCGGTGGAAAAGATCATATTGCCGGTCAAAGCGGGTTCAGTCGTAAAGCAAGTAGAGTTCTGGGTGCTCAAAGTCCTATCCACCTACAACTTAATTTTGGACAATTTGGTTACACGCCATGCAAGCGAGTATCGACCTACCACTGTTTTTGCGCCAACCGAACAAATAGAGGAAGTTTGGGAGACGGTAATGGCGAAGCGATTAGCCGTTGCGGTGATACCGGCGGTAAGGCGCCAAAGGATTTTTTCAAATGATAGAGGGACCGTAATGGAAGAAAGTCCTGGAAGACGTAGGAAGGAAGGCCGAGGAAAAATCGGTCGAGGATTTGGTAGAGGTGCGAATTGATGAGAACAATCTAACCAAGTTCTTCCTTTTGGGCTCATCCCTGTTCAACGCCGAGCGACATGAGTACGTTGACTTTCTGATCTCCAATATGGAAGCCTTTGCGTGGACGCCTTACGATATGCCTGGCGTCGACCCAAGCTTCATTTGCCATCAGTTAAATGTCTTCCCCAATGCACGACCGGTCATCCAAAGGACACGCCGCTCAGCCTTGCACCATGCCGAGGTAGTGGCAGAAGAAGTAAAGAACTTATTGGAAGCTGGGGCTATAGAGGAAGTGCAATACCCTCGATGGATATCCAACACGGTAGTTGTTCCGAAAAAGAATGGCAAATGGCTAGTCTGCGTTGACTACAAGACGGTCAACCGTGCATGCCGAAAGGATAGCTTCCCTCTCCCTCGAATTGACCAGCTAGTGGACTTGACCGCTGGCCATCAGAGGTTTAGCTTCCTGGATGCATATCGCGGCTACCACCAGATAGCCATGTATGAACCGGACCGAGAGATCACATCGTTCACTACCCCTAGAGGCTTATATTGTTATAAAGTCATGTCGTTCAGACTGAAAAACGCCAAGGCAACTTTTCAAAGATGGTGCAAAGATGTTTACTCCCTTTTTAGGCCGCACCATGGAGGCCTACATCGACGATATGGTGGTAAAAAGTAAGGAGAAGTCTCAACACCTCGCCGACCTAGCAGAGATGTTTGCTACGCTCAAACACCACAAGCTTCGTCTGAATGCCTCCAAGTGCGCCTTCGGGATAGGCACTAGGAAGTTTCTGCGTTTTTTGGTCACAAACCGAGGGATCGAAGCCGATCCATCCCAAATCAAGGCTATACAAGAGCTGGAGCGACCAAACTCCACGAAGGACGTGCAACATCTTGCCGGGATGGTAGCCGTGCTGAACAGATTTATAAGCCGGTCTTCAGATCGTTGCAGGCCCTTTTTCAAAACTTTGAAGGCCAAGTTCTTCTGGGACGACGAGTGTGACCGTGCATTGGCGGATCTAAAAGTGTACCTTTCCTCAGCCCCTGTCTTAGTCACACCTCAGCCGGGCGAAGAGTTGTATCTCTACTTGGCTGTCTCTCAACACACGGTGAGCACAGTATTGGTCCGTGCTGAAGGAACACAGCATCTCCCCATCTTCTATGTGAGCAAGACTCTGCTTCCGACTAAGACGAGATATCTTCCGCTGGAAAAATTAGCGTTGGCCCTGATGATGACTTTGAGAAAGCTGGCACACTATTTTCATGCCCATACAATAGTTATGCTAATCGAGTTCCCGTTCAAGGTGCTCTTTGAGAAGGCAGACTTTACCGGGCGAATTTTGAAATGGGCCGTGGAATTGGGACAGTACGACATCAAGTTCCACCCGCACACTGCAATCAAGGCTCAAGCTCTAGCAGACTTTGTGGCGGAATTTGCCCCTGGAACGCATCCAGTTTGCCCGATTGATTTGGCTAGTGCGGATTTGGCACAGCCCATGGTTCAGGCAATAGAGACAAGTGTTGGCTCACAAGTGAAAGAAGGGCAAAAGGCGACCGAACAAGCGAAGCCGGGTAACTTACTGGAAGACGAACCCAATCAAGACAAGGAAAGAGACCAGAATGAGCCGATTAGAGACTTGGAGTTAAGAAGCTCGCAAAACCCATCTGACTGCTGGAAGTTGTTCATTGGCGAGATGTGGAAGCTCTTCGTCGATGGGGCCTCCAACAGGCATGGCGCCAAGCTGGGTATCGTGTTGACTTCCCCAGACGGGCTAGTCATCGAACAAGCAATTACGCTCGGCTTCCCAACGTCCAACAATGAAACGGAATATGAGGCCCTCCTTGCCGAACTAAGGAGTGCATTGAGGATGAAGGCGTCGGCTCTCATGGTATTCAGCAACTCCAAGCTAGTGGTCAATCAGGTCTCAGGGGAGTATGAGGCAAGGGATAAAAGAATGACCAAATATTAGGCGCTGGTACGCACAAAAATCAAGAAGTTCGCCGCAATAAGGATGGAACAAATCAACCGTGAAGAAAACAACACGGCTGACGAACTGGCCGGCCTTGCATCTTCGCAGACATCTTTCCCTAATCCCTTAATGATAGAGTTTTTACCTCAGCCAAGTATTGAGGAACCGGAAGTGCCCGAGGTACTCTGCACCGACTTGGGACCTTCCTGGATGGACCCCATCATCGCCTTCCTAAAAGATCGAATTCTTCCAGAGGAAAAGAAGGCGGCCAACAAGATCCGGGTTAAGTCAGAGCGGTTTTGGCTCTCTCCATCCGGAGCCTTATACAAGAAGTCTTTTACCGGGCCATATCTGAAGTGTGTCCACCCCGCTAAGGTGGAAACTTTCCTCTATGAGATCCATGAAGGCATCTGTGGAAGCCATACTGGGGGCAGATCTTTGGCTTACCAAGCAATTTCCCAAGGTTACTGGTGGCCATGCATGCAGGCGGACGCTCAGAAATACGTTCGCCGGTGTGAAAAGTGTCAGAAATTTGCTCACCAAATCCACCAGCCAGCTAGAGAGTTGCTTCCCCTCACAAGTCTCTGGCCGTTTGCGCTTTGGGGATTAGATATTGTTGGACCGCTCCCAGCAGCTCCGGGAAATCGCAAATTCTTCATCGCCGCTATCGACTACTTCACCAAGTGGGTTGAGGCCGAGCCATTGGCAACCATAAAGGAAAAAGATGTGAAGAAGTTTGTTTGGCAAAATGTTATCACTCGCTTCGATATACCAAAGGCCCTCATCTCGGATAATGGCACTCAATTTGATGGGAAACTCTTTCATGGATTTTGCAAGGAGTTAAAGATTGAGTTCTACAATTCAACGCCGGCTTATCCCTAGTCAAATGGTCAAGCAGAGGCCTCAAACAAGACCATCCTGGACGGACTGAAGAAGCGGCTTGAAAAAGCCAAAGGAAAGTGGGCTGAATAACTCCCTAATGTGCTCTGAGCATACCACACTACACCAAGGCGATCGACGGGAGAGACACCATTCGCCTTGGCCTACGGCATGGAAGCCGTTATTCCGCTGGAAATTGGTATGCCAACCATCCGGTCTGAGAGTTTCCAGCCAGATCTGAACAATGAAGCAGTGGCATTGGAGCTTGACCTAGCCGAGGAAAGAAAGGAACAGACTCTGATCCACACAGCGGCCTATCAGCAAGAACTCTCTAAGAAATACAACAAGGCTGTGCACCCCAGGCTGTTCAAAATTAGGGACTGGGTCTTAAGAAAGGTGATGGGCAATACAGTGGTCCCTGGCGAAGGAAAGCTCGACGCAAATTGGGAGGGACCATATAAGGTGACTGGCCTAGCAGGGAAAAGGGCATACCATCTGGAAGACTTAGATGGTAAAGCTATCCCCAGACCATGGAATGCAGCCAACCTTAAGATTTTCTTCTTTTGAAATGATTTTTGTTACATAGCCTTTTGAACTTTTAGCCTTCTGGCATTCGATGTAAGGATAGCACTGCTCTTTGTAATGAAAAATGTCTTTACCTTTTGTTTATACTGTGTCTTCCTATACAATGACATTTGCAAGGATATTGGGCCTCTAAGGATGCCAGGGGCAAGGAGACCAAACTGAGAGGGGCCGAACTGATCTCCTCTTGCCGGTATAGAAGCAGACCGCACAAACAGTTGGTGTATTGTCCAGCGAAATAATTGGTGTACTGTCCAATTTGCATTAGGGCTGAGCTGATTTTTGCTCGCCCAATTGAGATGTTGGCGTCATGACCAACTTAAATGAAATATTGGCGTTTTGACCAATCTGCAGGCCGAGCTGATTTTGCTCGTCCAAATTGAAATGTTGGCGATTTGTCCAATTTCTTTCAGGTCCGAGCTGATTTTTGCCCGCCTGAAAAGAAGACTTTGCGTGTTATCAAACCCAGAAGGGCTAAGTTGATTTTTGATCGGCCTAAATGACATGTTGGGCGTTTGTAAAATCTCCAAGGGCTGAGATGATTTAGCTCGGCCACTTGAAGTGTTGATGCCTTGAACGCTGAGCTGATTTTGCTCGGTCACTTCGACATATTAATGTTTTATCGCACCTACAAGGTCCAAGCTAAATTTTTGCTCGCCCAAATCTAGGTGTTCGTGCAGTGCCCAATTTATGGAGCCGAGCTGATTTTAGCTCGGCCAAATGAAATGGCGACTGCATCCAAAAAATTGAAGGAATTCTGATTTTAGCTTGGCATATTGCGCGTCATAGCCGACCTACCAGTTGTGATTCATGAACATTTGAATGAAGAAATTTTGCGCGTTGCAACCGAACAGAAATAGATGATCAACAAGCAAAAAGCTAAAGTTTTCGTTGATAAAGGAAATTGCATTACAAAGGGAGGGCCAAGCCCAGTTACATTCAAGAACAAAAAAAGAAACAAAAACAAAACAAAAAATAGAAGGGGACACATCAATCTAACTCAAGGTCAATCATGCCGCTTTCTAAGAATCTCAAGTCTCTCGAAGACCCTCCCTCGACCTCATCGTCAATGCCTTCCACCGCGACGACCTCCCACTCGGCCACTTCATCTTCGGCCCTGTCAGAGGCTTCAGGAGAAGTTTGATCGGCAGGTTGCGTGGTTGCGTCCTCTTCCTCGGCTGCTTTCTTCGCCTCTTCAATGAGCCTTTTTTGCGCAGCGCTGGCGTAGGCTTGCATGTAGGGTGGTATAAAGGCAGCAGGCGGATTTTGAAACATCTCAGCATCTTGACCAAGGCCAACTTTTTCCATGGCAGCTTTCCAACCGCACTAGAAGAAGATGTCCTTGGTCACCTGCACTTACTTTTCATAAGTTTTTTCGCCTTCGGCATACCCCCGATCCTCGGCATCGTCAACCGCCTTATCCTTCTCTTCCTTGTGGGCATCGCGAAGCTTACCTAAATGAGAGTCGAGCCTTCGTCGACCCTCACACCATTGTTGTCTTCTTCAGCTCGGGCTAATTTACGGCTTAAGCGTGTCGCTTTTCGGCCTCGATCACCTCTTGCGCGGCCTTCAGCTTGGCCAACTCGGCCGTCTTGGCCTTGTCAGAAATGGCATCCCTCAGGCTCTGCTGCACGGCGATCATTCGCTCGTGGGCCAGATAGTTCTTTTGTGCGGCCTAAAAACAAATCAAGATTGTCAGAAGAAGAAACCGAGCAAAAACATGAACAAAAGCGACTGTCAACTTACCAGCACTATTGATTTCGCTGCCGAGCGGAGAACCTTCAGATCGGATAGCTCATCATGCTTCTTCATGTCGGCGGGCAGGATCAACCCCTTGGTCATGTTAAAACCGAGTGAGTAGTCCTTGTCCGCATAAACAGACCGCCAGAGACAAACGACCCTTGTACTTGAATTCAGGCGACGGACCGAGGGGGCAGGCTCTTGGATGGCCATTGACCGTTGTTCGTCGGTCCCGAGTCGGTCGAAGCCTGCTCGGTGGAGTCCTCGTCCCCCAGATGTTGTCCGGCCAGATCCTTCCTCGGCCACTTCTTCGACCGGCCAGCTGCTTGTTCGCTGGCAAGAGCCAGCACAGGCCCCTCCTTTTGTGCAACCGGAATAGAGGAAGTCCCCCCAAATGCCTCAAGCGGCTGGGAGTCGCTCGACTCACCAGTGATCATCGATTTGATTGCCCAGATTTTGGTCATTTCCTGTTCGGCGGTGAGAGGGACAAGTTTGATCGGCGGAAGATTTGGATCTGGTTCTAGGGAGGGCGCACGAAGAAAGTCAGTCACCCTGCTCTTGCGCGATGTTGTGTAGTGATAGATCGGTTCAAAAAGCGATTCGATTCCTACTCCTCGGCGGGATGGCCTGTGAGAACTCTGATGGCCTCCTGGTTAGCACGGTAGTAGTCTTCTGCCAAGTGCTTGTAATCTGCAAAAAGAAGACAAGTGTTAGATTGGCATAGAGAGAAACTAATGCAGAAAGAAGATAACGCGGTTCGCTGAGCTACTCACCAGCGCTCCCAAAATCTTTCCTAATGTACCAGCCCGGTATGGACACCTCGGTGTCCTCGTAGTAACCGGACACCCACAAAAAGTCATCGTCATTTGTCTCCTTGTCTGAGTTACCCTCTACGAGTTTTGCTTGGCCCTTCTTGACCTTCAGGTACCAACAAAACCCACCCTTATTTTTACTAAGGCTGTACTGGTGAAATATCTCGGCAAGACCGAGATTCAGACCGAGCCTCCTATTCAGCTCGGCCACGCCGTTTATTATCTTGTAAGTGTTGTTGGAGACATGTGTGGGGCAAAGCCTTGTCTGCCTCAAAAATTCGCAAATCATGGCCTGGACCGGGAAGCGAAGCCCTCTCTCCACTATGGATACGACCGTGAAGGGGCACCGGTCTAGGTCGCCTCATGGGGTATCTCCCTTCTTGGCCAGCTCTAAATGGACATCATCTAGAATGCTATACTCCCTACGAAACTCGGCCAGTGCACCGGGAGAGCTCACCATGAACTGGTACTTCCCCATCTATCCCAGTTTTATTTATTGGATAATTTAGCTTGTATCTCGGTGGAAAATTTTGTGTGTTTGCTCGGACTTTGAGCTTCACTAGTGGTAATGCTGAAGGGGCCTGGTCGGTCCCAGTTTGTTCTGCATTGTTAAAAAATAAGCCCAAGGGTTAGCGCGGCATAAATTGCACGGCTTCTATGTGGAATTTCTAGCTCGGTCAGAGGCCTTTGTTGTATCTGACCGGTCAGACCCCCTACGTCGGCTCAACTATCTTGCTAATTTAGCCTTTCCTAGTTCGGTTCCAGTTTTCAACTCGGTTAGTGCACCGAAGGGAGACCACAAACAAGTTTTTGCTCGGTTAAACCCTATTTGTGGATCTAAAAGACAGATTTAGCTCGGTCTTACCCAGGGTTTAGGCAGTTCATCCTAAGTTCAAAGTTCATGCATTTACAGTCGAAGAAACAAGGGGCATGGGAACCCCATTTGCTTCTCCAATTCCAATTTTCCCTAGGGTGTGTCGATGCTACCCCATGGAGGGGGTACTGATAGGATTCTAACAGTCCTAAGCAAGAACACCAAGAACAAGGATGAAAAACTTGAAGAACATAGACAGAACATACATGGGATGAGTGGAAAAGCTTACCAATATCAAGAGCCAAACGGAGTTCAGCCTCACGAACTTGATTGCAGCTTTGAAGGGAGCGTAGATGAAGCAAAAAGGCATCAACGGGAGAAGAAGCTTGGAGTGTTGAGCGCTAGGGTTTTGGCTTGAAGGAGGAGATGAATAGTGTTGGTGCAAATGACCCTTCGTTTGTGCATAAAAAGGAGGGGGGCGAAAAACCAAACGGCTGCACCCTTTGAATTTCACGCATGAAAAGGCAGCTTTGGGGCTGCACGGGGCCAACGGGATGAAGCCACGTGGCATCGAAAGGACGGCTGTCAGTACGGTTGTACGACTCTTGATAAGACTACTGGCACTATTCGAAGGCCGACCTATTGATGTAGCTTGGCCATGGCGGTAACCGAAGTCATGCTCGATTTGATACTGGCGCAACTCGGTGACCGATCAAAATGAGATAACTCGGTCATGGCAGTAATCCCAGTCACGCTCAACTCGGATGGGATTAAGGGACAATTGAGAGGGAGATTTGCGCCGAAGAGATACGGCCGACCTACGTAACGCGGGTGTGACGGACCTCACGGCGCCGAGCTTTCTCGGGCGCGGTTCTCGTCTGCGACAAACCAAGGTAGATTGACCGACCAGGCGTGGAGTAAGGCCTGGCCGAGCTATGACTTGGCTGGACGCGCAACCGAGCTAGTGGCAGTCCGGAATGAATCCAGGCCGAGAAGAGGACCAGCACACTTCACCTTCAGTTAACCCGGAAGGAGTATGGACTGGGATGGTGGTCGGCTTGCGCCCGGCTAGTTAGCTCGGAAGCTCGGCAATGTTATCTGTGGTTGTGATTTTCTCTGAGGAATAGGCCGGTTGTGGTATTCCGGTCAGGTGTGCCACTTGGGACAATGGCGTGATGGAGAGGAAATCTGCTCTAGGCATGCGTCAATACCGTTTGGCGGTTTTACACGTACTATTTGGGGGTTTTTGGCCTTTACACGTGTAAGGTGGTGGGAGGCAAGCATTGCCACCTGTCCAGGGAAGGACATCAAAGGTAGTGCGCGCACAATCCTGAGGCTACATGGCCAGCCTAGAAATTGGAATGTAAGATGAACGTTAGAGGTATGCAATCCGAATGACTCTCTCTCTCTCTCTCTCTCTCTAAACAATATTCTTCTTCCCCAAATAATCTGACTTGATCGTCGGAGGGTCTATCCGGCGACCCACCGCCGGGCAGCTCACCGTTTCTCTGTTTCCAAGTTAGACGCCGTCATACGAAGCTTGAGTTCAAGGAGTACGGAAAGCACTGGATATTTTGCCCCCGTACAGGAAGCATGCCTCCACACGTTAATCTCTAGATCACAGCAGACAACTCCAAGTAGACGATTCCCAGATCGTAGCTCAACTTCAAACGCGCCAAGTCCTCGCACAACTCGTAATTGTGGCTCGCAACTCCCCAACTCACCTTCTTCGATTCTCACCTTCTCTATCACCTGACAATCACCGAAAATTTTCCCTCTTCCCCTCAATCGACAACAGCAACTAACCCCCAAAATCCCTTAACAAAGGAATCAAAACCCTAGCCTTCCTCTAGTGTCGGCTCACATTCCTTCACTTGTGCAGAATCTTCAATCAAGATCCAAACCCACTTCTTTCGGCAAAACACTGTGTTCGCAGAATCTTTCAAAAATCAATTTCAAACATCGACAATACAGGAGACCAACCCCAACATCAAACCCAAAACCACCCTTACGAATCGCTGACGGCGACCTCTGCCTCGCAAGTACCTCTCCTCCTTCCTCTCTCTAATAACCCGTATCTCTTCTCCCTTCATGACTTCGATCCACTTCTTTGATTCACAAACCCAATCGTAAACAACAAACCCTAGCTCAACCTTTCTCCCCTCTCTCACGGCTGTCGGCACCTCTTTTTTTTTTTTTTTTTTTCCTTCCTCTCTCTAGCAACCCAGAACCAGACTGATAAAGGAGAGATTATAGAGAAACCCAGAACTCCACTTGGAATGAGAGACTATGAAGGGACCTAGAACTCCAGCTAAAGAGAAAAACATACAAACCCAAATTTGCCAAACAGTTTTCCTAATGGTATAGGGAACCCAGTTATAGATAACCATGTCAATAAAACATCCTTGCACACCTTTGGTAAAGGGAGAAGACGTGGGCAGCAACCGGATAATACTGAGCTCCTCTCTGAGCCAAATTCAAAAATAAAAAATAAATTTGCACAATGGATAAAAAGAGAAAGTGAGCAAAGTAACCAGAATTTGCACAACCAGAATTTGCACAGCTCTGGTCAAATTCAAAATACACGGAGTACATATTTCTGCAAAAAGCCCATTCAAACAATTTCGAACAGGTTGAAACTCTACCCAGAATATACACAAAACTCTATGAATTCATATGGAATACAGGTTCTCTGCAATAGTAGTATATAGACACACATCCTAAGGTTGTACCTTAGTAGTGTATAGACACACATCCTAAGGTTGTACCTTCCCAAGGAAGAATCCTCAAACCAATCAAAAAACTCTCTTTGTTTGAGAGAAACAGACTGCGAAAACCTTAAACTTTTCCACAAGTCACTTTTGCTAACAGCTACACAAACTATCTCAAGTAGGTTTGCTCTAAACCTATAACTTCAATTGATGAGTTGTCCCCTCCATGGATCGTCCATTCCCAATGTAAAGCTGCAAAAGTTAGTAAATTCACCTCCTCTTTCCCAATGCAACCTCATCTTTATAAGAGAGCAAATATGAGACAACAACAAAAAACGCAAGCAAATTCATATCCAATTGCTAACATTCTCCTCTCAACTTCAACAATCCATTCTCTCTAAATGGCTTCCGGAGGAGAGGGACACCGTGATAACACCGTGTGGCGGCCAGTGAACAAGGCTCCAAACTAGAGAGGTTCAAAACATAGAGCTTCAAGCTCCAACTCTAGAGCTTCAAGCTCCAACTCTAGAGCTTCAAGCTCCACTCCCACTCACTACTACCGCCCAGTGTGTGAGTTCTTTCGAAGAATGCTCTCTATGCCTCCATGGCAATTCCAAGATCTGCTATTTGAATCCCCTTGGATCTACCACCCAATATCTGCTTCTACAGTTGTAGAGGTGCCAAAAGATTTCCGGGGTAAAATAAGAGGATGGTAAACGCACTAACCATTCCAGAGCTCTACACAATACCACCGTCCCACACTTGGTTTTTGCTAAACCAAGAAAGCAACCTCACTCTCCAGGGATCCACCTGTCAGGCAAATCAGGTATTAATACCACATTTTGAGAGGATCCAAATCAACATCCTCTCGCGAAGACCGACAGAGAGAGATCTAGATCACCATATCTCTATCATGTCAGCACCATTGGAAAATCCAAATGAAGATGACATAGAGAACTTTGCAGATCTCAACATTGGAGAAGAGAGTGCTTCCCGCGACGTTTAGCCAAACATTCCCCACAACACTCCCCTCAACATCCTCTTTTTTAACACTAAGGGCGTCGCTCGCCCTAACTTCCTCCAGCACTACATGCACCTACATTCTTATGGACGCTTTGATCTTGTCGTCATTACAAACACAAAAAATAAAGAAAGTGAAGCACAGTTTGAGTAAAATCATGGGTTACTCCAACACCAAGACCATGGGCCCACCTCCCAGCGGCATAGAAAGAGTGACGGGTGGAGTTTGGTGCCTACGGAATGAAGCTGAAATCTCATGTGATGTAATAGAGATCCCGCGAAATGAGGTTATCGCCCAACCAGCCCATATTTTCGTCCGGCCAGTTCGTGCCAGATGAAATTAAAATCTATCTCTCCCTTTAATTCAAAAGAAAGCAAACTTTTTTTAATTGCATGAGTTATATTTTCGACATCTTTGTCATACATGTACAGACACTCTCATTAGAATATCTGTACAAGGGGGCATTAATGTGGGTATCTATACTACACTTGGCATGTCGCAAGCCCTACGGGCGTCACGTCAGCACCACTACACATTCACGTGGCAGACCCCTGAAGCACCACGATGAGCTGAGATTGTATGCCTAGCCTAAGCGGGGGCATGCACACCACCAAGAATGAAACAAGGCCACATGGAGTTGGCTCACTTAGAGCTCTTCATGGCCCTTTATAACTCATGTATCCTCTACCCACTCACCCAACTCCATAGCAACATAGCTGGACTCTTGGCTCACCTATATTCGGCTCACCTATGTTTACCTAGCTATTTAGGTGAGCCCTTGGCTCACCCATGCATTCACCCTCTTGGCTGCCTAGGTCGGGAGCAGGACCTAGGTGCTCCCGCTTGGGATCATTAGAGGATTGTGGATTGGAGGCTAAGATCTCGGGATCGTCAAGGTCGTGTAGCTATCTCCCTGCAGTGATAGCTCCCCCTTTGACCTGGCTTAGAGAAAGAAACGCTGACCTTACACTTACATCTGATGCACATATGATACGCCTCTCAAGATATCATACCTACCCCTGCAGTTCCTATGATGCAACCTCCCCAAGGACCTGAATCATAGGACACAACTAGTAGGGCTGATATCACCTTCCTATCGAGTTGAGGAGAACTTGCCACCTGTCTTGAGGTTGCTTGGGCTCCAATACTCCTGGAGTCTATATAACGGTATCATAAGTGCAGCCACAAACACACAACAAGAGCAACAAGAATCACATAACATACATTAAGTGTTCAAGGTCTCTCACTGCCACCTCTTCCCTCTCTAAGCTTGCCTCTGGTGATCTTAAGTCATTGAAGTGCCTACCATCTTCCTAGAGGTCAACGACCGATCGCCTCTAATCTCTATCACCCACAGCTGGCAAGGCCAGAGTCAATGTATTCCCCCCCATTATCATAATGCAGAATTTTGACAACTGCCCCAAACTGAGTCCAAATCATTTTATGAAAATTTTGAAACACAAAAAAAACCTCACAATTGTCCTTCATAAGATATACCCAGGTGGTCCTAGAACAATCATCAATAAAGGTGACAAACCATCTTTGACCCTTTAAAGACATAAAATGAGAGGGACCCCATACATCGAAATGAATCAATGAAAAAATGACTAAACTTTTATTAATATAAGGAGCAAAAGAAGCTCTGTGTTGTTTTCCAAGTTGAAACGACTCACAGTAAAACTCAGAAACATTATTTTGCAAAACAACTGAAGGAAAAAAAGGCTTAAGTAACAAAAAAGATGGATGCCCAAGACGACGGTGCCATAGTCAAACGTCTTCCTTAGTAGATGGTTGCTGAATAGAGGAATGAGCCACCTTGTCTGCTTAATCCAGGATATAGAGACCATTCGCGTTTCTACCACTGCCAATCATCTTCCTCGTGATAAGGTCCTGAAACAGATAATGATCAGGGAAAAATGTCACACTACAATTTAAGTCCCAAGTAATACGACTCAAAGATAAAAGATTAATACTAAAATTGAGAACATGTAGTACAAAAGACAAAGGAAGGGAAGCAGTGGCATGAATTAAACCTTTCCCAGACACAGAAGAAATGGTACCATCAGCAATTCAAACTTCATCCTGTCCTGAAAAAGGAGTATATGCTGAGAACAAATCAGAAGACCTAGACATATGGTCGGAAGCACTAGAATCAATAATCCAAGACAATGTTTGATGAGAAAGGAAAGCACTTGTAGAATAAGCTAAGTTACCTGAATGGGCAAAGTTACCTGAAGATAAACTAGATGCCCGACGGTCTAGCAAGTGGCAAAGAGCAAACTCCAGCTCAAAAGTAGAAAAAACAGAGATACTAGCGAAAGAAACAACTAGAGCTGGGGACTGTGGCCTAACTATATCAGAATGATGGGCTCGGGCATTAGGCCCTCGGCCTCTAGACTGACCGGAGCGACCCCCACGAGAATCAGAACAATCTCCACGACCACCAGATGGCTGCCTATGCAACTTCCAACAAATCTCAAGGTTGGGGCGAGGGCAACGACAACAGTCACAGAAGAGGGTATCCTTCTCAAAAGGAGGACGGGGACCACAATCCCCATCTCTAGAGGGTGCAGAAACTAGGGCAGAGTGGTTAGAAGAGGTAGATGAAAGCATAGCAGAACGACAAGTCTCCTCATTCTGCACATAAGCAAACGCTTCTTAGAGAGAAGGAAGCACATCATACCAAGCACACGACTCCGAACAGGATCAAACTCCACATTCAAACCTTCCAAAAACTTGAAAACCCGCATTTGTTCAACAGATTTCCGGTAACCAACAGAATCATTGGGACAGACAGGCTTGTAGTCCTGAAGATGATCAAGTCTCTTCCATCCATTGCTAAGGAAAGTAAAATACTGGAGAATAGTCATCTCACCCTGGACGGACCGGTCAATGGAGCGTCGCAACTCAAAAGTCTGTGAGAAATTGCCTTTGTGGGAATAGGTAGCAACCACAGCCTCCCAAATATCCTGTGTTGTGTCCATAGAAAAGTATCCCTCACCAATCTCCGGAATCATTGAATGTATCAACCAACCCATGATAAGAGAATTGGTAATCTCCCACTGATCATAACCTGCATCTGTGATACTGGGAGCCTGAACGCGCCCATCAAGATATCCCATCTTCCCTTTACTCTTCAAAAATATAGTCAAACTCTGCGACCATGCTAGATAGTTCTAACCATTAAAGAGAGAGGTAATGATTATTTGGCCAGGGTTGAGGGAATCAGTCATAGTAGTAGTCAAAATTGGACTTGAGCCCTGAGTAGCAAGTTGCGAAGTAGTAGATCACTAGTCAATTCCGCCATGGAGACTCTCCTAAAGAATCCTCACAAACAAACACTAGGCTAATTCACAAACCCGAAAGATGGGAGAACATAACAATAAGAACAAATAGAATTTAAGATAACATTTTTTTTTTTTTGACACAAAAACTAATTACGAAGGATGTGAGAGACAAATTACATAACAGAGAGAGACAGATTACATGAAGAGAGAGAGAGAGAGAGAGAGAGAGAGAGAGAGAACAAGGAAGAGGCGAAGCTACCCAGATGATGTCACACCCGACTGGACCTCCAGGTTCCTTAGAGGCTATCGACAACCAGAGAAGGGAAGAAAAAACTCCCTCGACTGAACCTCTGCGAAAAAGGGAGGCTCCGACGAGCCCTAGGCAGCTATGACGGGGATTGGCGAAACCCTAGGGGTCGGCGACTGGGATGGAGGAACCCTAGGGGTGCTGTGACTGGGGTGGTGGTGTGGTGGTGACTGGGGCTCGTGATTTCTAGGGTTTAGAGTGGCTCTAATACAATATCAATTTTGAAAAGAGAAAAGTTGAGGTATGAGTAGTCTCTCATCCTCTTTTATATTACATCATAAACATAATTATAGGAGTTAAGGCCTAAATAAAGGGCCCATTACATCAAATAAAGATACTGAATAGGAATAGAATAGGAAATATCCAAACACATTCTAACAGTTCGGAATCGGTGGATCATTTATTTCTACATTGCTTGGTGGCTTTCTCACTATGGCAGCAGCTTTTCAGTCTGTGTGGTGATCGGTGGGTAGCTCGAAAACAATGTACACTTACGCTTCTTGCTAGGTTTGCAGGGTTTGGAGGTAGCCAAAGGGCCAAAGTTTTGTGGTCTTGTATTGTTTGTGCTATTTTTTGGTCCTTATGGCTGAAGAGGTTTAAAAAGATCTTTGAAGAAAAGGAGTCAATTGTTGAAGAGATTTGGGACAAGGCGGGATACTTGGCTTCACTTTTGGGATTTTGTGTCTAAACCTTTTAGAGGAGTTCCATTTTTCTTGATTTCTAGGGATTGGACTGTTGTTTGCCATCTAGTTTTTGGCTTTCTTGTTTATTTTCGCTTTTTGATGTTGTTTTAGAATTTCTTGTTTGAGGACTCCTTGTCCTCTTTTCTTGATTTATGCTTAATAATATTCTGTCGCTTTTTCAAAAAAAAAAAAATGTATTTGGAAATTGTTTAAACTCTGATTACCTTCTCAAACAGATTTGACAAGTTATTCACCTCTGTAAGACAGTTTTAAACTGCCTCTTGCTGACACCAAAGGGTCTGCATCTGTACCTTGTCTAACTCACATATGTTACAGATGCAAACACAATAAAAGTTTACATGGATCCTTTCATTTATCAGAGATGAGAAGAAAAGAAAAGAAAAAAAAGCATTCAAGTTGTCTTATAGATACCCAATGAAGCAAGATATTTCTAATTTACCCCAAGCTTTTGTCTTCTATTTTGTGAGCCTGTGCAGCAAAGTTAGAGAAATCAACATTGGGAAGATTGCTGCACACACAGAACAGACAGGAGTATGGATCAACCAGGGTATATAAGATGAGTTGGTGACCAACTATAAATTGAAAGTCCAGAACAATAAAATTTCACAGCTTACATGCAGCTTTTCAGCTCTGACAAGATTGTTCCCACATCAACACAGTACGCATTAATCAACTGCACCACACAATCACTCTTCAAAGCCTGAATTTCAGAGAATTGGTCATTTATGATCCCCTGCAAAGAGAAAACAAAGACTCATCACCCACATGCCAAGAGTTCTCTTAAGTTCTTCCTAGAGAAAACGAATAAATAAAAACAAAGGGATTCCAACAAGTCATCCGAACTCCACTAATAAAGAAGTAAAAGACTTATGTATGTCAATTTAATGCCACCTCACCCCCAAAACCAAATTGTGAATGTAAGTCGCAGCATACAAAATTTGGTTTTCAACATACAAAGGCATGTGAGGCAGAAACAGGGTTCCACCTTCCAAATGCCCCAAAAACTAAAACTAACACACATCAAAGTCATCTTACACCATGTCCAACAGCTTAGAGTTCAGGTGACATCTCACAGCCACACTTTCACAGAAAATACTCTAAAACCAACAGAAAAGTAGTCTGATACCTCATCAAACAATGACTTCACATATTGATGGTGTATTTCTCGAAGGACAATCAGAGCCATTTTTCCTATAAATTGGCAACAAAAACCCAAAACAACTTATGCTAAAAGAGGACTTCAGGTTACATTCAGATGACAGCTCTGCATGAGGCTCAAAAGCTCAGGATGGGGAGACGTTTACAGGCAACATGAAAGAAGACAAATTCATTTCATATGAAACATAAATGGCATGATGATTAATACATTTAAACCGTATAATATGTGAATTAACATCTTTGCCACTGTGAGTAATTAGCAAAATGACAAAAGCCAAATAAGGAGTGGTCTTTACTTATCAAGTTGTCAAGGTACTCAATATCAATAAAATGTATGTAACAAGATCCTTAAAATATGTATATAGCGACAGGCCTGTAAATACGAGTTTGGAAAAAGTTGCTGAAACTAGCAACAGAAACTGAAATTGATGTGTTAACATTCTTAATATCATAAGTTACAATATTTCCCTAAAATGAGCAGCATTTCCGCCGAGAAGATGCTGGGAAAGCTGCAGTGGGGCTCAATTCAGAGCTGAAAATTCAAATTTTATCAAGAGCAAATCCCAAGCTCTTCCCATCAGGCATCAAAATTTATGAGCATGATATCAGGTTACAAGTAGCAATATTCTCAAGAACCAGATCATCCAAAATTTGTTACAGATTCACTGGCATCATAAATGAAATAATTAAATTGAGTTAAATACAATCTTTGGTGGGTAAGTGCACTTCATAGGATTCTACACCAAATCAAGCAGGTTCCATGCCACTCCTTGCAAGAGAATAAAAGGTCTTGTGGGTCCTACCACTATTAATTCAAATACGTAACATAATGGTGGGCCCAGGCCACTGGGCACATTATGAGAACTATACAACCTGTTACCTGTTAAGCAATTCCATCTTACTTATCTGGAAGTATAACAATTAATGTAAAATTAACAAGTATTATCACAGCTGTAGCAATAAAAGAAGAGAGCACAGATAGCATATGTTAGACACCATATAATTAGAAAAAGGAATTGGTTGTGTTTGGTCAACACATATAATATAGGTCCCATAATATAGTACAGATCTTTTTACCAGTGTAAAACTCTTCCAACGGTTTTCTTTCTTCTAAAGATTGAAAAAAAAAATCCTTAGAAATTCAAAAATTTCAAAACTATGATTTATGTCATTCTTTTGCCTAAGTTCAGAGAAATATCCATCTAAAGATTTGACGCCACATTAGGATTACAATCATTACATTAGTATACAAGCAATAGTGGACCCAGAAATTATTTGAACTTTTAGGGGCCAATATATATATATATATATATTCAAGGGGGAAAATGTTAATTTTTATTATAAATACTCAAAATTGAGGTTTTTGTAAAGTTTTGTAGGCCAAGATAAAATTATATAGATTTTGGAGAGGCCAAGGTAAATTTACATAGATATTGAAGGGGCCAAAGTAAAACTATATAAATTTTGAAGGGGCCAAATTGCTATTTATTAAAGATACTTAAATAGTATAGATCTAATTGTAATTTTGTCAGCCAATGTATACAAGACAAAATTCATTTTTGCACTTCCTGCTTAAAGGCTCTTTGAAAATTAAACATCAAAGTTTATTTTTTTGTATTGTTCACATAGTAAATGAAGAGAATAATCAAATTAAATTCTACATATCTACATATATAGTAATATGATGAATCTAAAGCTACATTACCAAATCAATATTTTTTCTTTAACAATTTACATCAATTTTTTAGATATAAACAAAATAAATAAATAAATAAAATACAAACAAACAAACTTGAAAAAGTCAGGAAACTGCAAAACAGAATCAACAAAAAATAATATGACAAGACAAACAATTAAGAGATTTTACAAAAGAAAAGAAAAATAATTATCTAAATATGGATAGAAATTGCATCAGATTGTCCTCAAATCACTAATTTAAATTGAAAACTATAATACATATATATATATTTGGTTTTGAATGTGCGAAAGGAAAGGAGCAAAGAAGGTGTTGTACCCCATCCATTAAGAACGCAATGTTGCAAAAATCTACATATGTGCCTCTCAATTAAGAGATGAGGGATAATGATCCTCTTCACTTATTAGGTGTGTACCCAATCTTTCCACTCCCACACACACATTAATGTGTACTAATTGAGCACTTTTTTTTTATATTTTATTATTACGTAAAAATATAAAAAGTGCCTTTAACTACAACAGTATGCAAGAATAAAACCTGGTTGTAAATGTGGGAAATCTAGGAACGTATTTTGGCAGTCTTCTTCTAATCTAATGTTGATTTTATAATAGTAGACAACATTTTATTTGAAATACTTAAGTTTTTAGCAGTGAAGCTCTATGTTACATAGACTCGGATACGGGTGTTGGGTGCAAGTATGTAACTAGAGGTCAGACTCATCAAACTATAAATTTAAGGATATGCAGACTAAGCAAAAAATGTCATACCTTTGTATTTTTAATCAAGTATGTGAGTAGTGTTATTAAAAGCGAGCCAAGGCGCAAGTCCTAGCCGTGCCCACCCTCTGCGGCTTGCAGTGGTCAAGGTGAGGCGACTTCACTAAGGCATGATTAAAGCGCGCGACTCGAACAAGGCGCATTTAAGCCCAAGGAGTAGGCCTTGAGGGCTTTTTTTTTTTAAAAAAATTCGAATATGACCACCAAAATTTCATGGGTCAGCCACAGCAGATAATATCCTTCAAATATACTTGTCGATTTAGCCCCAAATCAACGATGACAGAAGAAACACCAAGCCCTAATGCAACCTGCAAAGAAGTTGTACTCTCTTAGTTGTATTCCAGTTGTGGTCCAATCCAGGAGCTTTGAATGTGCAGGTATGTTTTCCTCTTTGTTTCTTCGTCTCTTCTTCATCTTCTCTTCGTCTTCATCTTCGTCTTCTTCTTCTTCTTCTTCTTCGTCTGTTCTTCTCTTCATCAGTCTTCTTCTTCCTTTTCTTCTTCTTCGTCACTTCTTCTCTTCTTTTCTGCTTATACCCATGTTGCCTTCTTCTTCTTTTTCTTTTTCTTTTCTTTTATTTATTTATTTTTTCTGCCTTCTTCTCTGGACTGATCTGTTTATTAAATATTTATTCTGAATTGCTCTGTTTTTGCTCTACTTTTATGATTTTTAGATGGCATCTGAACATACAAGAAAAGATCCTGCATGGAAATATGCACATCAGTTAGATACTAAGAACCCAAATCAATTGAAGTATAATTTTTGTGGTAAAGTATCTAATGAAGGGGTTTATAGAGCCAAACAACATCTTGTTGGAGGTCCAAGGAATGTCACAGCTTGTCAAAAATGTCCACCTGATGTATGGGAAGAGATAAAAGACCATATGGGAAACAAGAAAATAATGAAAGATAAAATTAACTTGTTGCCTCATTTTGATGAGATGAACAATGATCTTGAAGAGGATGAAGATGACATTGCTTTTGAGATTCATTGGCCTCGTGGACCAAGTGGTAAATCATTGCCAAGCAATCAAAATGTATTCTACACCCAATCCTGATTTTGTGGTGGCAAATAAAAAAGAAAAACAAACAACAATTGATCACAGTGATCCTTATAAGAAAGAATTAAGAGACCGAGCAGTGATAAGAATCACAAGGTGGATGTATGATGCAGGTATAGCTTTTAATGCAATTAGTTATGACAGCTTCAGACCAATGGTTGAAGCTATTGGGCAGTATGTCCTGGTATGAAACCTCCTAGTTTCCATGAAGTGCGAGTTCCATATCTGAAGAAAGAGTTGAATTATACAAATAAGTTGATGAGGATTCATAAAGACGAATGGGTGAAATATGGGTGTTCCTTGATGTCAGATGGATGAACTTCGCAAAGTGGGAGGACTTTGGTCGATTTTTTAGTCAATTGCCCTAGAGGAACAATGTTTGTTGAGTCCATCGATGCTTCAAGCTACTCCAAGGATGGGCAAAAACTCTTCGAACTACTTGATAAGTTTGTGGATGATGTTGGAGAAGTTAATGTAGTCCAAATTATCATAGATAGTGCCTCAGCTAATGTGTTGGCTGGTAAGAATATTTTGTCTTGATTCTTAAACAATATGTACTTACTAATTAGTTAGTTAATTTAGTTGTCATTAAATAATCTTCTGTGTTTTGTTTGTATAATTTTAATAGGTAAGTTTTTGGAGGCAAAGAGACCACACCTCTTTTGGACGCCATGTGCTGCTCACTGCTTGGATTTGATACTGGAAGATATTTTCAAATTGCCACATATGAAGAAGACATTTGACAGGGCTATTCGGGTACACGGTTATATTTATAACCGTCCAGGTGTGTTGAATATGATGAGGATGTTTACACAGCTAAACAATTTGGTCAAGCTTGCAAAGAGAAGATTTGCAGCAGCCTTTCTCACTCTATCTAGGATTCATCAACAAAAAACAACTTGAGAAAGATGTTCACTTCGGAGGAATGGACAAGCTCCAAATGGGCAAAAGAGCCAAAGGGTAAACAAGCAACACAGATTATGTTGATGCCATCATTTTGGAATCTAGCTGTCTATGCTCTTAAGGTCTCAGGTCCACTTGTGCACATGCTTAGGTTGGTTGATTTTGAGAAAAAGCCTGCCATGGGATACATTTATTAGGCTATGGATAGGGCTACAGAAAGTATTGAAAAATACAAGAACATCATTGAAATCATTGACAATAGGTGAAATATCCAATTACATCAACCTCTTCATGCAGCTGGCCATTTTTTGAATCCGGAGTTCTTTTATGCTAATCCAAGTATTGAGCATGATATTGAAATCATGCCAGGGTTGTATAAGTGTGTGTCAAGGTTGGTTCGAGGGACTGAGATTCAAGATAAAATCACTCAAGAGATGAGTATTTATACAAAATCTGAAGGTCTCCTTGCAATGCCACTAGCAATTAGGCAAAGAATGACAAGGGCACCAGGTAATCCATTTTACACCATTAACTTTTTCATGCCTCTAGATTAAATCAAAAGTTTCTAGTGCTAAAATTAGTTGCAATTCACAACTAAGTGGTGGTCTGCATATGGTTCTTCAGCCCCAAATTTGAGCATGTGAACATCTACCTCAAGTTTGGTAAATTCCTTTTTTTTTTTTTTTCTCATATGGTATATTTTAATTCATTCTCTTATTCTTGTAGCTACATAACAAAAAAGGAAATAGGTTGGAACAACAACGTCTCAATGATTTGGTATTTATTAAGTACAACAAACAATTGAGACGTCGGTATGATATGCGTGACACACTTGATCCAATCACTTTAACAAATATTGATGAAAGCAATGAGTGGTTGGTTGGGAGGATGGATGGTGAAGAGGATGAAGTTAATGATAATGTATTTGATGATGAAAGTTTGACGTGAGGTGATGTTGCTAGAGCTTCTGGAGTTTGAGAAAGAAATAAGAGAACTAGATCAACAACTTCAAAGACACCATCGGCGTCAAGGGCAAGGCCAAGGGGTTCTAGATCATCAAATGCACGTCAACTGATAGATGAGGAAGAGGCATATTCATAGGAGATAGAAGAGGAAGATGTAGAAGGATACAAATCCAATGATGAAGAAAAAGATGAGTTGCGTGCTGTTGATCTTGAGGATGATGATGATTGTTAGAACCTCATTGGATAAATGGAAGCAAAGACGTTATGTTTTGTTAGTTTAATTTGTTGATGTTTGATATGCATGCTTAAACTTGAAATATTGTTATTAGTTGACCTTTAGATCATAGATATTCGTGTTTTATGTTTTGAAATGCATGCTTATACTCATTTGTATATGTAAAAATAGCGATATTTGTTGGTATTTATTTTTTAAAATGTTAAATATTTCATTTTGTTTATGTTATACCAGTTAGTTATTTGCTTATATGTCTCATATTAAATTATATTATTTCAACTTGCCATGGTGCACCTTACTTCGATGAATCCCACGCCTCACCTTGCACCTTGTGCCTAAGGCCTCAAGAGACCTTGGCACCTTGGTGCACTTATCCCTTTTCATAACATTGTATGTGAGGTAAAATGGTGCTATATATAACTTATAATGTCAGAAAGACATTTATAGCAACTATACAATAATATATACATATAATAATAGTTTTATATACAATTATATGATAGGTATCTGTTGAATAGTACCCGACACATATTCCATACCCCTTTCTTAGTGTCAGGTGTCCGACACGGATATTTGATTTATTTTGAATAGTCCATGTAACATAGATCAAAGTGGAAAACTTAATAAAGCATATATGATATTTATATCATTCTTATCTTATATATTAATTTCCATATTATTCAAAACATTTTAAAAGACGGAGGTTATAGAGGTATTTATAATAATTTCCTTACATGTTGACAATTATTACAAATTTATTTTTTTTAGTTTAATGTTACTAAGGAAATATATAATATCCACATTAAGTATCATTTCAACATGATTTTGGCAAATGACAAAGGTTCCAGAGAAACTATTGAGAAACATGTCAAGGGAGGAAACATCACTTGTATGACTTCTATATATGAATACCTAAGTGTATATTTCTCATATTTCAAAAGATTTAGGCACCATTTGATGCAGCTTCTGATAGTTGAAAGCCCTGTCATCAAGAAGCACTATGCCAAATTCTCTAAATATTTAAGAACCCTATTGAAAAAATCACAAGATTTTTATTTCTCAAAAAATTCAAGAAGTCAAGTGACTATAGCCCACAAATAAAGTATATTAGAGGCCACTGTAGCCTAACGGAGGAGGAGCCTTACTTATGGCAAAACTTGAACCATTGAGATGCATACAAGAGATATAAGAAGCAAAACCAAAGAATAATAAGATAAAATAGACACAGTTGAAATAAAAAAATATGATTGGTTCTGTTTTCAAAACATGTTTTCTGAAAATTTTCCAAAAACTAGTTTGGCAAAAAAAAAAAAAAAATCAGTATGATTTTCTCTTTTTTGAAGCGAAAATAATTTTTGAAGAACTGAAAAATATATTTTTTGGTGTTCACTTTTATCAAACAAGTTTTCTAATTTAAAAAAAAAAAAAAACAAAAAATATATTTTGAAAGCTCAACCAAACAGTGATTTTCAGTGGAGATGCAAAGAACGCTAGATACAAACATGTATATTTACAAGTTAGGTTTCGTAAATGTCATAATATAAAGGGGCAATGTGAAAAGTTTCTTACTATAAACAAGGATAGAATGGGATATTGAGTGGACGTCACTTATGGCTGCCTCACATCGCAAGAAGTAGATTTCAAAGGAATTTAGGAAGTTCCTTTGGGTTGCTTCTTTGAAATGGACTTTTAGAGTCTAAGACTTTTGGAGGAATGTCTTGATAATTTCAATAATTTCACATTTCCGACATATAGCATAGACTTCCAATAGAAGGGGTCCAAAAGCAAATTTCTAATGGATAAATAAGGAAGATAACTTCTACCTGCTGCTTATAGTAATTAACATTCACATTTTTTTGGGTTTCAAAAGAAGCCCATTCCACTATAAAGCACACACGAAAAAAGTTGTCTCATTCTGTCTGTAGCATAACTATTTGAGTTGAGTTAAATGCTTAACCTTAGTTACAACTAACAATCACATGAAGCAATCAGATTGCTTACAAGAACACTCATTTCAGGAAACTAGATACACCATTCATAGCAGACTGCATGTGTGAAAGATTGCAATATAGACATATGCTATTTATTACAATAACTATTTGTGAAGCTTAGATCTTTTTTCTATTCTTCCCTTTTTTTTTTACAAATTTTGCACAGAAAGTACATACAATGCAATAACTTAGACAAAAGATTATTTAGCACAACAAATATTAACGCCTCGTTTGGCAACTACATGTTTAGCCAAAAAACCAAAAAGTTACTGTAAGCTGTCATATCACTCTCTATTTTCTGCACATCTTTTCGTAAAAAGTCAAAAAGTTATTAAAATATTAAAATAGCTTGTTCCCAAACGAGGCCTAAGTGGCAAGTTGTGGGGGAAGCTCCTCTCCTCATTTACTTCCCAAGGTCTCGATGAATTTGGGCTACCCAATTGGCCTAAAAATTACTGGATGTACTGTCATTAATTAACCTATGCCTTCAATCTGCCTCATAATTTTAAGGTGATTGGAAAGGTCATATATCAAGTGTGGTAATAACCCCAATTTGGGAAACCATGTCTCACATTAAATGTTAAAGGTAATAATTAACGTCGCCATTTTCCCTTAACAGAAGTTTCGATTATTTTGATTGTGTATGTGGTTACCCATGTACTATCTTTCAATCAACATCATATCTCATATTTTACGTAAAAGGACCATGGGACAAAAGCTAGTATCGGTGATTAGGGCTGCAAATGAACCAAGTTGTTCACGAGTTGGCTCGGCTCGGCTCGTTTGGAGCTCGAATATTAGGCTCGTTTAGTAAATGAGTCGAGCTCGAGCTCGGCTCATTTATCTTTATTTAAATTATAAAATAAATATATTATTTATATATTAAATAATATATAAATAGATGTAAATATATATAAATAATAGCATAAATACATTATTTATGTATTAAATAATATAAATAATATTTTTTATTAAAAAAAATCTTTATTTAAAAAATAAAAATAAAAAAATCTTATTGAGCCGAGCTGAACTAAGACGAGCTCGAGCTAAACGAGCTTGATAAGCAAATGAGCCAAGCTCAAGTCAGCAAAACTCTGCTCGGCTCGTTTGCAACCCCATCGGTGATATTATAATAGTTTCTATGTACTATTTAAAGTTATTTTTCTTCACTAAGCCTTCGTGAATACTTTCTCTCAATCTTGTCCTATTTCGCTAGTAATAACTCCATCATTTATTAGCATTTAATACCCATCATATTATATAAAATTGTGAGAGGGCCACATTTTAGTTTGCTATCACTCAAAAGTTTTATATTGTTTCCAATTTTTTTAGTTATTTTCATTAGGCCTTCATTGCATTCCTTTTCTTTTTTCTTTTTTCTTTTTGCTTTTTATTTTTTATTTTTTATTTATGACTGAGTGTCCAAGTCAGTTTGCGCACACCTTGACTAATCTCGGGATCCACGCAAAGTGCCATTTCCACGTGGATCAAGCAAATCTCAGGCAGAGCCCACTAACATGGCTCCAAGGAGTCGATAGCACCTAGTGGGAGTTGAATCTGAGGGAGTTGAATCTGAGACCTGGATGGAGCACACCCCCAGGCTCCAAGCTGCACCCACTAGGCCAACCCCTTGGGGTTAGGCCTTCATTGCATACTTGAACTCATTTTTGTTCTATTTTGCTTGAAATTGCCCCGTTTATTTGTCTGGCAATGTAATATTGTGAGAAGACACAGTTTTTAATTTGTTTATCTCTCTCTCTCTCTCTCTCTCTCACACACACACACACACACACACACACACACACACACACACTTGTACACACAATATATGCATTCATTCCAATAAACATATGAGTCCTCAACTTGCTTTGAAATTGATTGAGCTTGGATTGGACTAGGTGAAGAGGGATGTAACTTGTAAGATTCAATACTAATTGTTGCAACCATAGCCCTACTTGTTGTCCAAACAAGTTAATGTTAATTTCTATATTATGAACTTCATATAGCATTCAGGCTAGAGAATTTTAAATCCTTCCACTTTTCTAGTCTTAAGGGCACATAAACTTGGGTGGGAAGTCATCCAATGACTTGCAGGCCCATATTAATTATTCTTTCTATCATTTAATAAAGACCCAATAAATATCATTAATAACATAGGATGGTCCCCACACAACTGTAAAATAAAGGTCCTTGAATGTTCCATGTAAATTAAATGAATTTCCATCCTACAACTTTCCTTCTTAATTCCTTGTTCCCTATTTTGTTTGAATTGCTGTCAATATATAAGAACTTAAGTCATTTGCTATCCTTGGCATAGAAATCTATTTACATTCTTTCTTAAAATTTGTTACTACAAAAGGGAAATGCCTCCCTTTCCTTTCTTTATAGATTCATATAGAGTACCTTAGTCCAATAAAACCACAAAACATATAAGAAAATGCAAACGGGTTACCATCTCAACTATTTGGAATCCTACCCTGAAGCTTCATGAAAATATATATGGCAAAAGAGAGAACAATTTTTATTGAGAGATCAAACCTGCCCACCAGAACAATTTTAATAAATTTGGGGCCAAATCACAAAGCGTCTCCACAACGCCAAAACCTGCGGTCTTGGTTAGCACAACACTGTACCTCTTTCAGCTGATTCAACATGCACAGAGATTGGACTTATGGGCCAATCTATGCCAATTGTACGGAATTCGACATACCTACACAAAAATTGTCAATGAATTAGAAAATTGAAAAAAACAATTATGTATACGACTCAATTTACTGTTCACTATGAACTTCCTTAGATTGCTAAGGACATGGTTATCACAAGGCATAGAGCAGTAACTAGATTAAATGACAAGATTAATACTTGTTAGGCAGGACACCAATCCCTACTCTTCCTACTAGAGTCAATTTAAAGAGTCAAAAACAACACAAATAACCACAGCCCTAGATTTTCAATGAATTTCTCTGCTTTTAAACAGTCCTACACCTTGGCACTAAATAACAAGGAACGGACCAGAAAAGAAGGAAAAAAAAAATTAATAGAGGACTTGCACAAATTAATAAATTTCCCAGCTGTGAAGATGTTAACAAAATAAAAATAAAAAAATAAAAAAAACCTAGAATGTATAACTAGGAATGCGGAGAAAATTTATGTGCAAGAGCAGAGCGGTTAGAGTTCTTATGGCACTTAATAATACTAATTAGGTAGCATCGCTTACTACGAAATGGATTGCCTACACACCTTAAGAACTAATGTAAAAAAACAAGAACGATAGTTATTTAGTGACAGAAGTCTATACAAGGTAATGCAATATAAATATGATTCCACTAGTTTTGACTGCTACGTTTACAGGTTGGCTGCCAAGGCTTTGTATAGTAATTTTTCAATTCTCTCTTTATTTTTCTCCTTAAACTTCATCTACACTTCTGGGAAAGTGATTAAGAGATTATTCGGGTTCATAGCTGTGAACCTGAAAGCTCATTATTTTCATTGCATTGAAATTACAAACCATTGTGTTGGCACCATATTAAGTAGCATTGGCCACCACTCATGAGAAATAGAAACCAAGCATGGTTTCAGAATAGATAAGCCAAATTTTTCTACTAATCAGATTGACTATGAAGCTCTTGTTGTGGGGTTTGAACGTTGGTAGGCTTAAAAGAAGAAATTGTGGAGGTATTTGGAGATTGCTTTGAATTCTCAGCGACAACTTGCTCAAGATCAAGCTTTCAATGTACAAAACCATTAAGGTTCCTCAAATGACAAGCCTCATTTGGAAGCACTTTGTGAATTTGAAATGGTCCTTCCCAATTAGGTGATCATTTACCAAATTTAACTTTTGATGCCAAGAGGCAGTGTGGTTTTCCATACCAAAACCCTCTAGCCAACACATTGGCATGGCAGGTGGGTAAAATTTATTTTTATTCTGAAGTTAGAAACTAAAAAAATGCAAGTACCAAAAAAGAAAATACTTGACCATTTGGCTTGAAGAAGACAATGACAAATGAATTCGTTAAAGAGATGATAACACATGAAAGGTTGTTGATCATTTATAATCATGATAAATGATTGACTGATTTTGGAAGGACCAAAAGCAAATAAAACAAAAAATGGAGTTTCTACATATTAGGAGGAATTTTTTTAGTGCTACGATTCATGAGGATCTTACATGTTAAGAGGCAATCATTTCTTTTGAAAACTTACAACAACAAAAAAAGGAGAGAGAGAGAGAGAGAGAGAGAGAAAACAAAACCTTATCCATGGCAAGTCCAAATATCTAGAGGAAAGTAGCAGTAATGTATCTCATTTTAACTTGCAAACGAATAAAGTGCCGCAAGATGTTAATGTGATGGCTTACCAATAGGAACAGCCCTGGAATAAAAAAATTACATTTTTTTTAAGAAAAAAAATTACTTTTCATAGGGCAATGATGACTGTTTATTTAGCTCACTGAAAATGAAGTCTATTGTACCACAAGAATGGAGTACTTATCCTTAAACTCACCACAATTTACAAATGATTGCAAGAGTCCGTCAAAGTATGTGAATCATTAAAGTTTATTAGAACAATGTGATTGGTGAAAGAAAAATCCTTTTCTCATTAGTTAACTAGGCTTATTGCTTCATTGTGGACTGTTAGATACTTAAGATTAGTCAGAGTTTCCTGTTTTTAGTTAAGTCATTGTTTTTTCCAAAAGCTTTGGTTGGGTTTCCTGCCCTCTTTCACTTGGAAAACAAATTGCGATGACTTGATTCCACTGTGCAACTACACTATAAAGCTCTAAGAAAAATTTGATAGTTGTATACATCCTTACAAACCTGAAATTCACACATTCTCACCCAAAATTTGGCAACAAAAACTAATCATAACAGCCCCAATGAAAAGTATCTTGTACCTTTTCAATACAATAATCAGACTTTGGCAAAGACAATAAGATGAACAAGATTACTCTTGATTATGTAGCATTTGGTGACCTTTACCAGCCATTGGGTTCTTTGTATTCCTCCTCATCCTTATCCTAAAAATAAAGGGTAATTAGCTGCCACAAGCCATAATGACACCTTTACAAGTCATTACAACTCTATATCAACCATTGCGCACGTGAATTTTATCACAACTTGTCACAATTTGAGCGGTCTCCTACTTATCAAAGATGTGTGCTGAGGTAGAAGTTTTGTAAGCAAGGTAAAACTACGTAGATTATATAATATGTCTATATTTATAACGAAAATACATATAAAGGTAAAAGTTGCTCCATCCATTTGCTAATCAGTCTTGCAGCCTGACCAAAAACACTACCAAATATGGCATCAAGAACACCTATAAAGCTTTGCTGCATGGTAAATATTGACCAACGTCCCTACCTTTATCTAGGAAATTACTAGGTGACAAAATCCAATCAGCTGAAATTAATTATACTAGAAGTCGGAAACACACTATGTTGTGCATTATTTGTTATATTAAATATAATTTATTAAAATTGATAAAATAGAAAGTAAATAGAGAGCATGCTATTGAGTATGAAAATCAGGAATTGTGGTTGACAGCAGTTTGTGGTTCTTGAATAGTGATATTGTGATTACAATTGTAACTTATTAGGAGTCCTATTGGAGTTCTAGGCATTGTATGAGATTGTGTGAAATAGTTACCAAATGAATTAAAAATATAAAATAATGTAAATTTTTGGCTTCATTAATGGACGCAGGCTTCAAGATGCCAAATTTAGTGTTGACATATTAATATAGTATTGATTATTTCTAAAATGCAAGCCAAATTTAGTGTTGACATATTAATATATTATATACCCACTTTCCTAGACGGTGTGCACGCCCGATGGGTGTGCTAAGAAAATAAATCAATGGAATATAGAAAAAGAAAAAATAAAAAGAAAAGAAAAGGTATCAAAATCTGAGTATTTAGTGGTTATGGGATTATCAGTGGATTTTTAGAAAATGATGAAGGCTTCAAGACACCAACTTGAGCCCTTGCTTTAAACAATAATATAGATTATTTCTAATGGAACCTAAAGTTTTATTCTGGATTTACATCAGACATATTTAACTAGGCAACATAGAATCAGAGTTTTCCAGCGGCACAATTGAAAACTTCCAATTTCCTAGTGCCCATTGCTTTCTTCACTCAACTGACACATAAGTAGGAATGCTCCACACAACATCACACGAAAAATCAGACTCCATAGCGACAAACTGGCATGTCACAACTGAAGCTAGGGATCCTGAGATGTGCCAAAAACAATGCATTCATAGATTCATCTATATACATACATGCAAAAGTTAATGTGTCCATCGAGTGTTTTTTTCCCCATTGTTATCCCGTTTTCCTCCAACAGCCTTGGTTAGTATCTCTGCCCACCCACTGTTTGATTGAAGCAAAGACAAATTTGTTGGTAAAAATAGCTAAACAGAAATTAGATTTTGGGTTTGAAAATTAAGATACTCCCCAATTATTTCCTAATGCCATCATAGTGTAATTTAACCATACATCTTCCTGCTTTTACTGTCCCTAACTATAACCACTACAATCATTACAGCTAGGCCGACCCAAAATATTGACGAAAACAAAGGACAGATGCTAACACTGACTGCTAGTCTGCTTCAACTTCAGAACTTGGTTATTTGCTATCCTTGCAGGCAATCAAGCTAATATAATAAGACAACCAGATGCAGACACTCCATATACCATCTCAATAATTTTTTAGTAGAAGTATCATCAGCACCATTCAGGCGTATATGAAAAATATAGCACCAAACTCTTTTTATCAAGAGCACACAAGTTGACATTTAATCCGATAGACATAGCAACTAAAGATGAGTTTCACAAGACTGATCCAGCACATCAACCTGTCCCAAACCCGAGACAACAGTACATAAGACACAAAGAGACAACCGATCAGTTGCACTCATTTAAAGGTAGAATTCTTGCCTCATTTCCATTCTCAAGATCAATAATCTTCCTTTCCATCTGCACCTCAAAATGACCCACAGAAAAAATAATTAGAAATGAAAGAACATTTCTTAAGGTCTTCATGCTTGAAAGCCATTCAAATATGAATTCATCGGCCCAAGATAATAAAGAGAAAAGGAAGCTGGGTTTGAGGAATATAGTAGAAAGAATTGGGATTAGAGTAAGAAAGAAAAACAAAGAGTGACATATGCCATTAAGAAACATAGGTGCCAAGCTTTGACATTTATTAAGCATATTAGAATAGCCATTATTTTCTTTTCTTTATTTTTGGTAAGTAAGAATTTATTGAGAAAAAAATAAAAAGGGGATGCAACCTATCTAAGAAGTGTCTGTACTTTTTAAATAGGTAGCATTTATCAATAAATACAATGTTTAGAGAAAAGAGAGTATTCCTGAATTAATTTCAGTCACCAATACAAGGTTGAGCCGGGGCGTAGCTACATGTGGTTTAGTCAGTTCAATTGAACCCACTAAACTTTCAAAAAAAAATTAGGATTATATAGGTTTATGTGAATTTTTAAAAGGTTTTTATCAATTGACACCATTAAAATTGTTAAAAAAATAAATAAGATGATGTCAAAAATGATTTGTAAACAAAAAAATTATATAAAAAAATACATCCAAAATGACTTGTCAATGATAATTTTAAAATTATGAAGACAATGGTAGATGTTTTCATTAAAATAAAAGGACAATAAGAAGTCCCATCATTCTGTATAAAAAAATTGTGTTTACATATCATTTCTTCTTCTTTTTTCACAAAAAAAAAGAAAGTAGAATTTAGTTAAGAGTTAACCTTCTTTTTAAGCATGAAATTCTTAAAGTGTATATGATTTTTTTCCCTCACTTGAGGGTTTATTTGTTTATTTATTTATTTTTTCTTCTTTCCTCACTCTCTCTATTCAAACAATGTAATTTAACAAGTCTGGATTGTATATACAATCTTATTGTTGCGAATTTAAGATATGACATTTATATCCTAGCATAATATGTGAAAGTTTATTTTAATAAATTTTATAGAGTTAAATATGAAATAATGATATCGATGACAACTAATTGGATGACACCACTGAAACAAATTTATGGCTACGCCACTGAGGTTGAACAAAACCCTAAACACAATAGGAAAGATGCAATAGGAAACGCTAACTACAATAGAAAACTTCTAATACTATGTATATGAAAAATCATAATTCTAAATTTATAATTCGTTTCGTTCATGATAGGAGCCCGGTGAGCATTGAGAGTTTATCAAGTCATAACTAAAATTGAGCAAAGGTATGAGTCCTAGTGAAAAAATCCGCAAGTTGCAAAGAAAAAGGAACAAAAGGCAAAGCAATAGTGCCTAATGAACAAAATAGCAATCAATCTCATTATGCTTCATGTGCTCATGAAAACCAAAATTATGGACAATCTGAATAGCACTCTGATTGTTACAATAGAAAGGAGTAGAAGAAGAGAGAGATCCCCGAATCATAAACAAGCCAACAAAGCCAAAAATGGTAGCACAAGCCATAGCACGATATTCAGCCTCAGCAGTAGACTAAGCAACAACAATTTGTTTCTTGCTTTTCTAGGAGGTAGGAGAGTGACCAAGAAAAACACAAAAACCATTAGTAGACTTGCGATAAGAAATATCACCAACCCAATCAATATCAGCATAAGCACTAAGTGTCAAAGAGGAAGCAAAACAGATCAACAAGCTCTAAAAGAGAGTATCACGAACAATGCGTAATATTCATAACACGACAACCCACTGAGTAGACCAAGGTGCAAAAACAAATTGACTAACCACATGATCAATATGCACAATCAAAAAAGTCACGACAAGGTAAACCAGGTAACCAACCAACTTTCGACACAAGATAGGATCATCAAAAGGAATACCATTAGAAGGAGATAATTAGGCATATAATTCAACAGGAGTGTTAACTGTTGAATTTTGTAATGAGCCAATAAGATTGAATATGGAGAAATAATAGAGACAGAAAAGAGAAAAGAAAGAACAAAAGTTTAACGTGGTTCAGCCAATATAGGCCTATATCCACACACACAAAGCCCTATGAGTTACATCTTTTATTCACTCAACTTAATTCTCTTGTTTATATATATGTAGAGTGGGAGATACAATCAAATTCCTTCAGTCAAGGAATTGAAATAATTCAAAGATACAAAAAATCATAATAAGAGCAAATCAAGAGATCTCCATATATTTTGATATCTTCTAATATCTTTGACAATATAATATTATCTCCAACACTCCCCCTCAAGTTAGAACACAAAACGGTTAAAATGAAGTGTCCAACTTGAACTAGAAAATACAATGATCGTTACAAACAACTACAATGAAGCTGCCGAAAGACAACAACAATTGTAATCACACCCTTCAATGACAACTTCAAAAAACATAGGCAAGGAATCAACATCTTGCAACAAAGAAACGTTCATGGAATCAGTCACGATCAGAGTTTTAAAAGGCTTTCTTGAGGCTCGCCTCGATACTCGCCTCGCCTTGAGGCTAAGGTAAAACGCATCAAGGCTTTGACTTTTAGGCATTACTCCTCAAAGGCTTGCGCATCATAGTTTGAGACATGCGCCTTAAGTACGCTTTTTACGCTTTTTGCGCATAAGCATGTGAGGAGTATGCACATGCAGAAGTTGCCTTGGGCATTTGTTGAACTTAGTCTATTAGATTGTTTAAACATAAAAAATTAAAAAGAATCCATTTTTACAACTATATTCTATAGGAAAAATTAAGTAAATGATCAATTAAGAAAAACACAGTTAATGGTCAAGTGAGAAGCTCAATCACCAAGTTCGAATATCGATTTCTCTTTCAAAGGAAGGAAAACTTCCTTCTATGCAAGAAATGTTCAACGCATTAAATCGAAAAGTATTTACATATTTATATTTAATTTTGTTTTTATTTTTTTAACTATTTAAAAATATTTAATTTATTCAGTAAATATTAAAATTTGAAATTTGAAATGCTTACGCCTCAACGCCCTGAGGCTTATGCCCCGCCTCATGAGAGGTAAAACGCCTTAAAGTACGCATTCGCCTTTAAAAACTTTGGTCACGATGATAGCAATAGAAATCAACCGAGAGAAAGAAAGTAGCAAGGCTGAAGCAATGGCAAATCACCACAAACATAAAGGCCGAAAAAAACGGTGTGCCACAAAGAATGCTACGGAACACATCGGTGGCCCAAAAACAAAAAAGAACCAAATATGTGCATATCACATCAGCACAAGGATCCTAAAAGGGTAGAGAAGTAGCCGAAAAACTCAACGTATCACAAAACAATGCTACTGAACACAACAGTAGCCCCAAAATAAGTAAAAATCACAAAGTTTGCTTACCACATCAGCAAACTATTGGTCAACATAAGGAAGAGAGAAAAACATCTTAATAACAAAAAAAAAGTGAGTAAGAAAGCACTCTAGAGAGAAACAAGCCTAGGGTTTGGTAGGCTCTGATGCCAAGTTGAATTTTGTAATAAGGCAATAAAGTTGAATATAGAGAAATAATAGAGACAAAAAAGAGAAAACAAAGAATAAAGGTTTAACGTGGTTCAACCAATATTGGTCTACATTTACACACACAAAACCCTATAAGCTACATCTTTCATTCACTTAATACTCTTGTTTACATATATATAGAGTGAGAGATACAATCAAATCCCTTCAATTAAGGAATTGAAATAAATCAAAGATACAAAAAATCATAATAAGAACAAATCATGGGATCTCCATATATTCTGATATCTTCTATATCTTCTAATATCTTTAACAATATAATATTATCTCTAATATTAACAACCTAGGCATCACTAATTTGGGTGTGATGGATCATCTTAGTAGCATACTTGGTCTGAGACAAAAGATAACCATTAGGAGAAGAAGCAATTTCAATACCGAGAAAATAACATAGTGGACCCAAATCTTTCATCTATAAAAGGCACAAAAAATACATTTGATGTCAACAATAGTGGCAGGGTCAACAATCATCATCTTAGCAACAAGAGCAAAAGTTTCCTCATAGTCAAGTCCATATCCTTGAGAGAAGCCCTTGGCAACCAAGTGTGCCTTATAATGCTCCAGAGTGCTATTCGAGTGAGTTTTAACTTTATAAACCCACTTACAACCAATCACATTTTTACCTGCAGGTGAAGGGACCAACTCCCAAGTACGAGTCGAAAACTACTGGGAGGACAAGACAAAGAATGAAAATGTGATTGTGTGGTAAGCTGAGAAAAAGTACGCCCCTTCTGATTTGTAACCAACGGCATGCGTACTTTCAATGTCCCTTTTGATTACAAAAACTGCACTCATCCTAAGCAACATGAGGCTTAGGGGTCCCTGTGAATTAAATAAGTGAAGAAGATGGTGTAGGTAACTATCGAAACTGAGCAGGAGTAGCAAATACTGATTGAGAAGGAAAGACACTTTAAGCAACTTTGAAATGGGTTTCCATAGCTACAAATTCTCTAACGGCCCAATCAACAAAAGGCAAAGGTGATCAATGAATAGCACCGCAAAGAGGCTAAACTGTCTCTAGAAGCCATAAGAAACTGCACTAGCCTCTATTTCTTCCTATAATTCATATAACAATCTAATATTTGCAGCTCAGGTTTAACTAAAGGGCCAATTGATCACAATAAGTAGCCATCTCATTATAGAAGTCCTGAATTGACTTATCTTTCTGTATAACACTGTGAATCGACATCTCCAACTCATATGCTTGGCAAAATTGGATTCAAGATGCATATTTTTCAAGTAGTCCCATACTTTCTTGACTGTGTCACACCTAGACAATTTCATACCAATAATTGAATTGACAAAGTTGCAAAACCAAGTGAGAACTTGAGCATTCTCTCCATCTCACAATGCAATAGATTTTTCATACCTTCTATGGGTCGAACTGTTAATCTTGTCACATAACCCCATTTCCCTTTACCGAGTAAAAAATTTCTCATAACATTGAACCAATATGAATAATTGTCCCCATTCAACCAAATACTGGTAGGCTGTAATTTATTCTCAGACACAATGAAAAGAAGGGAAGAAATCTCTAATGAAAAGGAAAAACAATTGGATTACTAAGTTGCTAGTTTACGATTGTTGTAGTGAGTTAGGTCGGATCGAACAATAGTAATGAACCAAAAAGAACATACTCACTAGGGGTAAAATCCAATCTTGCAAACAACACAGTAGGGCAAACAACATACCATGGGCAAAGAGAACGAACCAGAAAGGGAAACAAAACCAAAGAAACAAGAAACCAGAAGGAAACAAAGCGAACTAAAGGGCACAATGAATTGCAACTTTGTGCGATTGTGATTAAATCAGAGATCGTCATGAATGAGGGAGGTTGTCGCATGAGAGAGCTCGCCGTCTGAAAGAGATTGTCCTAATTGAGAAAGATCATCATCGGAGAGGGAAAAATGATGAAGAGTTGTGAGAGGTTGCAATTGAGAGACTATGTGATCAACGGTTGAGGGAGATCGGCAAAGTTTAACAATTGTTCGGGAAGTTCTACGACTGCTTTGCAAAGGCTTTGATCAATGGCTGAGATTGCTTTAAATGGAGATCTAACGACTCTGATACCGACTCTAATACCATATGAGTAAATACAATGTTTAGAGAATATGAGAATTACTGTATTAGTTTCAGTCACCAATACAATGCTGAAAATCACTAAATAAATAACGCGAAACCCCAAACACTATGGGAATTTGGAAAGATACAATAGGAAACCCTAACTACAATAAGATACTTCTAATTCTAAATATATGGAAAATCATAATTTTAAATCTACAATTCATTCATAAGATCCCCTTTTGATACGTTTTTCAAAAACTTCTTACATATAAAAAAAGAAAGTACAAAGAAATAAGAGAGGAAAAAAGTTGTGGACACTTCTTGACTTGGATATGCATCCAAATGTGTCTAGATCTTGAATCCGTTAACAGCTAATTACATTCATTGCAATAACTATAGCCCAAGCAAAAGATTGGATTAGTAAACTTTTTTTGCTAAACGATTTACTAACTTTTTTGAACTTTCTACTCTTTTTTTTTTAAACCATATTCAAGGGGCAATGAAGGAAACCTAAGAAGTTAAAAAACCCCATCTTGCTACTACAGTTGGGTTATGATAACAAAATTCTTTTGCCACTGTTTTGAAGGAAAAAAATAATATGATCAACCAAATGGATACAATCATTATGCTGGAAATTCAGTTATTAAGGGCTTGATTCAGTCAATATTCTAGGATCTGTTTTTCTATGTAAATATGGATGGTAAAAGCTGCATGAAATCAAGAAAAGTAGGAAAGTAGAAGCTGTCAAATATTAGCTTTAATTAGTTTCATTTTCTGTTGTAATTGCTCTCTGTATCAGAGAGGATCATGTTCTTATTCTTTGAGTCTGAAAATATATTCCTTTCTCATATTTTCTGAGTTGGTATGAGAGCCAGAAAATACAACAGCCCTAAAACCGTCGGAGCCATGTCGGAAGTCACATCCAAAACCACTTCAACCCTTGCCATTCCGGTATAAACATCCGAGACCCTCCAAAAACACTCCAACTGTCACTCTGTCCAAATCACCACCATCCGCCTAAATGGTGATAACTTCTCCACTGGTCGCAATCCATCCGGATGTACATTCGTGGGCAAGGAAAGATCGGCTACATCACAGGTGACAAGAAGGCTCCTACTATTAATGGTCTGCTGTTCGACATTTGGGACACTAAAAACTCCATGGTTATGACATGGTTGGTCAATTCCATGGAGGCGGATATAAGCTCTAATTATATGTGCTATACTACTGCACAAGAGTTGTGGGCTAATGTTAGTCAGATGTATTCTGACCTAGGCAATCAATCTCAAGTTTTCGAATTGACTTTGAAATTGGGAGAGATTCGTCAAGGAGATGATTCCGTCACCAAATATTTCAATTTGTTGAAAAGGTTGTGGCAAGATCTTGATATCTTCAACATATACAAATGGAAATCAGTTAACGACTACAACCACCACAAGAAAACTGTGGAAGACAGTCGTATTTACAAGTTTCTTGCCGGCCTCAACATTAAGTTCGATGAAGTGCGAGGGAGAATTATTGGCAGACCTCCTCTCCCATCCATTGGCGAAGTCTTTGCCGGAGTTAGAAGGGAAGAGAGCCGAAAGAACGTCATGCTTAAGAAAAAAGGCACCGGTGAGTCAATTGAAAGTTCTGCATTACTTAGTGATGTTGTGGCCTACAAGACAGCATATTACCAGCATAGGTCTGATGATAAACCACGGGTCTGGTGCGATTTTTGCTACAAGCCTCGCCATACACGCGAAACATGTTGGAAGATCCATGCAAAACCTGCCAACTGGAAAAGCAGCAAACAAGGCGAGAAGAATCATGGCTTTCCTACTGCCAATGAAGCCGATTCAGGTCCCTTCAACAAAGAGCAGATTGATCAACTCTTAAAGCTGATAAAATCCAACTCCTCATCCGGTACTCCTCATGTTTCTTTGGCACAAATAGGTACAAATCCTAAAGCCTTCTCTTGCCTAAACTTAACTCCGTGGATCATAGATTTCGGAGCCTCCGATCACATGACTAGTTTTTCCCATTTATTCAAGACTCTATTTCCTGCTCGATGTAAAAAATAAGAATAGCTGATGGTAGTTTTTCACCTACTGCAGGAAAATGACTTATTAAACTAACCGAGAAAATTAATCTCAATTATGTTCTTCACGTCCCCAACTTAGCTTGCAACCTTTTGTCTGTCAGTAAACTATCTAATGATTCTAACTGTTGTGTTACCTTTTTTGAATCCCATTGTGAATTTCAAGACCAGAACTCGGGGATGATGATTGGGCGTGCTAGGATGATTGAAGGCCTTTACTACTTTGATGAAGTACCTTTCAGTAATAAAAAAGCTCAGAGCTTTAATAGTACTAGTTCAATCTCTGTTCGCGGAAAAATAATGCTATGGCACTATAGACTAGGACATCCTAGTTTTCTTTATCTGAAACACTTATTTCCAGGATTATTTAAAGGGATTGATTGTTCTTCTTTTCATTGTGAAAGTTGCATTTTTGCAAAATTTCATCACTCTACTTATTTGCCAAAACATTACGAGACTTCCAAACCTTTTTATTTAATTCATAGTGATGTTTGGAGCCCTTCTAAAATCACTACTCTTTCTAGTAAAAGATGGTTTGTTACATTTATTGATGACCATACACACTTATGTTGGATTTATTTGATGAATAAAAAATCTAACGTGAAAATTACAATATGATTGAAAACCAATTTCAAACCAAAATTGGTATTTTACATTTTGACAATGGAACAGAATATTTCAATGAGCACTTGGGTCAATTTTTGGACAAAAAAGGGATTTTTCATCAATCTACATGTCGAGATACCCCTCAACATTGTAGAACGAAAAAATAAACATTTACTTGAAGTGACGTGTGCTATAATGTTTTACATGCATGTTCCTAAGTATTTATGGGATGAAGCAGTTTTAACAACCTCTTACTTGATAAACAGGATGCCTACTACAATGTTCACATACAAAACACCTTTTGATTGTCTAAATTTTTTTTTCCTAAAATGAGGCTATTTTCTGATTTACCCATCAAAGTTTTTAGATGTACTGCCTATGTTCATGTTCCCAGTCAACTTCATTCAAAACTTGACCCATGTGCTATAAAATGTGTTTTTTGGGGTTATTAATCAAACCAAAAGGGATATAAGTGTTTCGATCCTCAAACAAAGAAATTCCATGTGAGTATGGATGTGTCCTTTGTGGAAACACAATCCTACGTCACCAAACATTCTCTTTAGCGGGCAACAAGTGGAGTGGAAGACAATTTTTGGGATATTTCTATCCCACTCCCCAATGTCATTTATCCTACACAAGAACCACATATTTCTAAGAATGGTCACTTAGGAAATCCAAGTCCAAGTGTGTCTGATAATGCTCACTTAGGAGAACCAGGTTCTTTGGTGCCTAGTAATGAAGATTCTCTTTCAGGGGGAGAAGTACTACAAACTGATCAACGTGATCAAATTCTGAGCTTCAGGTTTATTCTAGGAAGAGATTTCATCTGAGGAATGAAGACCCGAATGTCCACCCGAGTTCTGGCACCGAAACTTCAGGTAATCCTATTCCTTCTATTTCTAACCTTGATGTTCCTATAGCAATTAGGAAAGGTGTTCGAAATTGCATTAAACATCCTATTGCAAATTACCTCTCCTATCAAAGACTGTCTAAAAACCATAGAGCTTTCACATCTAGAATTTCACACTTGTTTGTTCCAAGGAATATACAAGCAGCACTGGATGATCCGAACTAGCTATTAGCAGTTATGGAGAAGAAGAATGCTTTAAGAAGAAGTGGTACTTGGGAGATAGTTGATCTACCCAGAGGCAAGAAAACAATTGGGTGTAAATGGGTGTTTACGATAAAATGTAAAGCTGATGGAAGCGTTGAGAGATACAAGGCGAGATTGGTGGCTAAAGGCTTCACTCAGAGTTATGGGATCGATTATTAGGAGACTTTTGCTCCTGTAGCTAAAATAAATTCCATCAGAGTACTGTTATCTCTTGCAGTAAATTCAGATTGGCCTCTACATCAACTTGACATTAAAAATGTGTTTCTCAATGGTGATCTTGAAGAGGAGGTGTTCATTAGCCTACCGCCGGGATTTGAGCAGAGACTTGGTAGCAACAAAGTATGCAGATTGAACAAGTCATTATACGAACTCAAACAATCACCAAGAGCGTAGTTTGAACTCTTTGCAAAGGCAATTATCAATTGTGGCTTCTCGCAGAGTCAAGCAGATCACACAATATTTTATAAACATTCAAAAGACATTAAAATTGCAATTTTGATTGTTTATGTTGATGACATCATTTTAATTGGTGATGACGAAGCAAAATTAGCAGCCCTAAAGAAGAAACTCGCAAAAGAATTTCAAATTAAGGATCTGGGAGCCCTCAAGTATTTCCTTGGAATGGAATTTGCAAGATCCAAGGAAGGTATATTCGTTAACTAGAGAAAATATGTTCCTGATCTCCTTGGAGAAACAGGTTTGCTTGGTTGTAAAATAGTGGAGACTCCGATCCAGCCTAACTTGAAGTTACAAGCTACTAAGGCTGAAGAAGTAAAAGATAGGGAACAATATTAGAGACTTGTAGGGAAATTGATTTACTTGTCTTATACACGTCCTGATACCGCCTTTGCAATCAGCATGGTTAGTTAGTTCATGCACTCACCAGGGGCAGAGCACTTTGAGGCCGTTTATAAGATCTTAAGATATCTAAAAGGAACTCCAGCAAAAGAGGCTTACTGTTGAAGAAACATGGACATCTTCAAGTTGAAGTCTACACAGATGCGGACTAGGCAGAAAGTGTTACGAACAGGAGATCAACTACTGCTCCTTTGTAGGTGGGAACCTAGTTACATGGTGGAGTAAAAAACAAAATATGGTAGCTAGAAGTAGTGCAAAAGCAGAGTTCAAAGCTGTTGCCTATGGAATCTATGAAGTAATGTGGATCAAAAGAATTCTTGAAGAATTGAAGCTTTCTCATCCGCCTCCTATGAAGGTCTATTCTGACAACAAAGCAGCTATATCTATAGCTCATAGTCTAGTTCTACATGATCACACAAAACATATAGAAGTGGATAAACATTTCATCAAGGAGAAAATCAATGCTGGAATAATATGTATGATATATCTTCCAACAGGTGAACAATTAACTGATGTGCTAACAAAGGGACTACACAAGAAGCAATTTGATAAGCTAACTAGCAAGCTAGCTATGGAAGATATCTTCAAACCAGCTTGAGGGGGAGTGCTGGAAATTTGGTTATTAAAGCCTTGATTCAATCAATATTCTAGGATTTGTTTTTCTATATAAATATGGATAGTAAAAGCTGTATGAAATCAGGAAAAGTAGGAAAGTAGAAGCTATCAAATATTAGCTTTAATTAGTTTTCTTTTCTATTTTAATTGCTCTCTTTATAAGAGAGAATCATGGAATCATGTTCTTATTCTTTGAGCGTGAAAATATATTCCTTTCTCATATTTTCTGAGTCATTAGAAGGATGATTTTATCCATAAGCTTTCTATGCTACAAAATTTTTATACCAATACAATGCCAAGAGCTGAATGGGCATTTAAATTTTCTTTCTCAAGTTTCAAAATGTCAAAAAATGATGAATGCACAACAAATGAGTAATAAGTCATAAGAAAGAAAGAAAGAAAATATATAAATAAATAACTTGCCATATAGAAGTTGAGGAATTTAAAATTTGACCATCATGTATACCTGCACTAGGGTCTCCAAGTTTCTTCTAAGGTTCGAAAATTCCTTCTTTGTTTGATTGAGAGCCTGAATGCAACTGAAAGGTTCCCATTGCAAAATAAATAAATAAATAAAAATACAAAACAAAACAAAACCAATAATTCAAATCAATGGATACAAAGGGCCTAAATAAGAAAAAGTCGCCTAAAGAGGACAACAAAGCTATAGGGCCATAATAGCGAGATCTGTTTAGTTCAATGTCATCTAGAATTGCCAGATGCTTGAAAATAAGGTATGATAAGAGTAGACTTGTACAAATTACACTATAAGAATGTAAGACACTTCTAGAGTAATTTTCTCTTAACAATCAGACATCTAATAAAATGTTGGTTCTTTTTCTGTTCCTTTTTTATTTTCAACAAATTCGTCATATAGCAACACATTTCCATTAGCATTATGACCCATTTCTAATGTCCTGTCAAAAATTCACTCTCCTTAGATTTTAGTTTGTTGTATCTGATTTTTTTAATCCTAGGGAAACCCTATGTAAATATATTGGAAAAACTTTTAAGATCACTAAATTTACCATTTTAGAATGAACGTGTACCATATTTCGAAATATTTGTTCCAAAACATAATTTGCTTTGGTAAAACTAGTTTAGTTCATTCAAACTATAAAGATATCCACAAATAGAAAGAAAAAAATATGTCAAAGTAGAAATTTATAATTGTTGATGAATGCACAAGCTAGTTTAACAATATTTTAAGAACCCAAAAAGCATAAAGTTTCATCACCAAATTATAACAGCATACCTAAGAAAGGTTTGGGGCATAAAAGGTAACTAAGAGGGAGATGCAAAAAATTGTTTCATTTCACTTAATCAAAAAGAGATGTTAATTTCAAAAGTTATTTTCTAGTACAATCTTTACAATAAAGCAAAAATGGCTGACATTATGGAAAAATAATAGAAATTTGATTTTTGGGAAAATATACCATGATAATGTTCAAAATGACAAAGTGCTTTTAAGATTTGAAATAAAGAAACATTGTAATTGAATTTAAAACAGAATGGCCGATGCCTAGCTAGAAAGTAGCAATGAGTTTCCCACCAACTACAAGATAAATACATAATGTTTGCAATTCTATTTTGTGTCTATTGGACAGCTTGATGTACATTGGTGGGCCGATTTCCTAACAGCTTAAGCTTTTGGGATAATTGGTGACTTAACATGGTATTAGAACTCAAGTTGAGAGAGGCCATGGGTTCAAGTTCCACCATTGGCATTCTATATTCTGTCCCCATTTGGTTGTTTGTTTCTCCTTCTATTTGGTTCTTTGCTTGTCTCTCCACGTGTAGGGTTGCACCTGGGGTGTTGGATAGCTTGATACACATATTTGGGCCCATTTCTCACAGCTTAAGCTTTTGGAATAATTGGTGACTTAACAGAGACATTCATTTCATCCTAGTGCGCAAAAACTACATGAAGCATGAAATAACTCCTTGACTCAAAACAACCCATTTACTGTTATGGTGAATATATACTAATTTTGTAACATATTAATATACACTTCACAAACTAGTTTCCCAGACTTCAATTGTGATCTTATAGGATATTCAATGTAGTTATTAAAGATTCATTCAGTTCTTAGCCATCCATAGGCCAAGAGAGTGAAATAATAGCCATTCAAATGCTTACTATCAAAAATTCTAGTTGGAGAGTTGGGAAGTAACTAACGGTTAATGGAAATTAGAGAATGAGAAGAACTACTATTTTAGCATATACAAACAAGAAATTGGTAGTTACACCAGATAAAATCTTTGCTTACCAATTCTTATCAAATGCTTGACAACTACGAAGGATGTCAATAGATGCAATCTTGACATGTTCTGCACCAATACTGTACCAAGTGAAAAAAGTAACATTCGATGAGTAACTAGTAACTACAATAAAAATGGGAAACAAGGACTAGAATCAACAAGATTATGATGGATTATAGTGCTATGCATATCCGAAGAAGCAAACTAGTAGTACCACTAAGAATCATGAAATGACATATCAGATGTACTCATCATTTGTCTGATCAATATTTATAAACATCAAACAATATTCTTCTCTTTCGTTAGGGTTTTACTTAAAGTGCAAATAGTAATACTATTACTCCCAAACAAGCACAAACATCCAAATCCTGCCCCCTAACATAGCCTTAAATAACGGATCCAAGTGTTCATAATCATAATAGAAAAAGGAGCACGAAAGAATGAGACTATTGTTGGACGATCTTTCATAAAACTCAACCCCAAAAGCTAGCTCTTAAGGTGAGGATACCCTCACGCTTACATACTGTATTGTACCCAAACGATGTGAGACTTCACTTCACACCCTCCCTCACGCACAGCATGCTCACTTGATAGCACCTGCCGTGTGCAAACTAGGGACACGCACCTTAGGTACTCCGGCTCCAATACCATAATACACAGTCTTAGGTAGAACACAACCCCAAAAGCTAGTTATTAAGGTGAACGTGCCCTCACACTTACATATTGCACATTACTTTTGTACCCATGTAATGTGGGACTTCACTTCACATCTATATGTAGAGATTTCCTCTGAAGTTCAATGTTAGCGTACCTTTATTTTATTATCTTTTACTATTTACGCAGCATTAATCAGCATTTTCAACCTCAATTGATAAAACATTCAAAAGACAAGTTTTAATATGTCCAGTAACAAGTAATTCCATGGAACTTCTGGATAAGGAAATCAATAAAAAAGGTACATGCCAATTATAGAGGGCTAGGATCAACAAGTGATATTATATACTATTATATAAACTATGGCTTTTGTCATGCCAGTTTACATATATTTTGCAAAGGACCAAGCACTAATTACTACAGAGAATACAGTTGGAACCAAACTACATACCATTTATTCTATTGCAGGTTTTTGGACTAGTTGCAACAGATATTATTACCATGCAAAAAGCATGCATACAGATTATTAGAGAAATTATTGCAGTAATATTAGGACCATCAATCATACTCGAAATAGTCATTTGAAAGATTTGAGATTTCCACTTTGATTTCCATTACAATTGAGATCTATGAAGCACAGACACTTCAAAATAGGCACTGTAGTGGTGTTGGACACGGGGATACGTACGAGACATGCCAAATGGCATGTCCCTTTAATTTTTTTTTTTTTTTTTACAAGGGGCACAGTAGGGACACGTCGGGACACGCCAAGGACACTTTTTCAAATATGAATAATCTATTAATTTGTTTAAATGTAGTGGTTTATATATATATTGAATTCATATTAGTTTTTATTAATTTTGATTATTTGGTAACATAATATTAAGGCTTGGTTTGGCATCATCTAAATAAGTCAAAAAGCCAAAAAGTCACTATCTTATTTAAGTCACATCATCCTATTTAAATCACATCACCTCTCTAATACATCACATCAAATCCAACCCAAACCCACCAATAAGTCAAAAAGTACACTTTTTTAGTACATGCCAAACCAACCCTAATTTACATAGCAAATATATATAATAAAAATAATAATAATTTGTTGTGTCCCTCACCATGTCCGTGTCCCCATTTTTTTGAAATCACCATGTCCTGTGTTTGTGTCCGTGTCCGTTCTTCATAAATTGAGAGGAAAATTTCACCCTTACTAATACATTTATGTAAATAGAGCTATGCCAAAAATTAGTCGGAAAAAAAGGTGGAATGCATCATAATTTGTCATCAGAAAGAGAGATGACATCTTCAAAATCATAATTGTACAACGAAATAGAAAAAAGGATGAGCAAACAAAGCAAATGAACTATTTCAGATACTATGTATTTCTGACAAAATTCAAGCATGTTGATCTTTTAGACTCACCAAATAATTAGAACTACATCATGTGCAAGTTGTGAACATCTAAAGTATTTCCGCAAGCTTAAGATGCTACTTACAGACATAGGTGAAAGAATTGACAATAGAATAGAAAACAATGATTTGTGCTTAATTAGGAAAATATATATATATTATATAACACCATGATTCTAAGGCGAAATGTGAATACTAGGTAACTAGGGACACACCCCAACCTATGAAGTACGGACACCTCTCCGAAGGTCGCATACAGGTGTCCAACAAGTGTCGGACACAACACGCGCTGGACACGCTACGGACACACTGAAGACACGCAAGGGACACGTTGAGGACACGCTGAGGACACGCTGAGTACTATTGTTTTCAAAAAAAATTAAATTTTTAATTTTTTTACTAAAATTGCATAACTAAGGTTGATAAATTTCATAAAATTAAATATTTAACATAAAATACATATTAAATATTTAAAAATATACATATAATAAAAATATAAAAATATATGTTTTGAACGTACCCCCAACGTGTCATGTCTCGCATTTTTTGAAAATTTACATATCCGCGTGTCTGTGTTCATGTCCGTGTCTGTGCTCGTGCTTCTTAGAGACCAACTTAGCAAGTTTAGAAGTTTAAGTCAAATTTTTCCTAATCTTTCAATCAATTTGAAGGGTGAAAGTACAGTACATTCGGTTTCTTTCATACAGATCACAGGCTTGTAGCGCAACTTCATAGAAATTCACTTCAGTTTCATTGCTGCAAAGATTTCAAAAAACAAAATGTCATACCCAAGCCAAGTGCTAAATCTTTTAAGAAATTGAAACTCAAGCACAAAGCTTCATAAGTTTGGATTACATCATATTCGATAGAAGAGAGAATAGGTTTTTTACTGCCATGCAGTACAGTGTGACTGCCCTCACAACGAACTCAGGCGTATTTGGTTTCTTCAATTCTTGTAATTTAACAAACTGATCGTTAACCATTCCCTGCAAAACATAAGAGTTGAACACACTACCAACCATTTAGCACTCTCTTTAAACAATATTTCAACCTTGAAATCACAATTCTGCTCAATTGAAGTAGTTTTAAGCATAAAGTTAGGAAAATGACAAGACACTAGATTGTTGAATGTTGTTGATGTATTAGCTAAGACGCACAGGCATTTCTGAAAGGGCAACATGTCGTGTCCAACACTAACATGACACGACACGACACTCATTAGACACTTCCCAACACAAAGCCACAAATAAAAACACATTAGAAGTATGAACAAAATAACTTGGAATTCAACAATAAAACAAAATCAATGTAAATTTATAACTAGTCTCCTCCTTTCGACCTTAAAAATTATTATATTTGACTTAAACATTCATATATATGACATATAATAATAATTTATCCTTATATGAGACATAATGATCATATAAAATTATATATTTTGCACATAACCCCCACGTGTCGTGTATTACATTTTCTGAAATTTCCGTGTTGGCGTGTCCATGTTTGTGCTTCTTAGGTTACTAGTAGTAGTACCCTTTTGAAAACAAAGAAGACAACAAATAGGTTGTTTTCATTGATCTTCTCAAAGAAAAGTCTTGAATCCGTTGCCTTTTAAGTTCAAAAGGGGAATTTATTCAATAATAAAAAATTAATGCAAATCAAGCAAGGCATAAACAGCACAAAAGCTAGGGTTTATCTTATACTACTCGAATTTAAAAATTAAAAATTAAAATAAAAAACATTTACGATGATTTCATCAATGTACTAAAACAATCTAACCAAACAAGGGTATTCTCCTTAGTTACATGAAGTGAGGATAAGGGCAAGGGCGGGAGTAGGAATGAGGGCTATAGAATTTCTAAAGTTGAGAATGCCTATAGGAGTGTGTATATATTTTATATATTAAATATATGAATATATTCTAACAAAGGGCAGGGGCGGGAGTGGGATACATCACCTAAGTAGGAGTTTCCTGCTACTAAGGTATTCTCATATGAAAATGGATTCAAACTTCAAAAATAGACCAATGATTAAAAATTACATTCCTCATTTCACACTCCCTTAGAGGCCACCAAGGGTTTAGGCTCAGTAACTACAGTATATGAGGGCCAATACTCTATGTACTAGGATTAGTCAAGACCAAAGGTGGTTCAAGCCTATTTGAGGCATAAGACAAAAAATCCAATTTTTATATCAAAAAATCATTATAATTTCTATTTTTTTTATGCTATAATTTGTATTTAAAATTCATAACATCCACATTCAAACAATTTTATTGATTGTTGTTGGGGATGTTTGTATTCTACCCGGTTTGTCCATATAACCTGTTTGCAACCCGCTCAACCAGAGTAAAGCCACTACATGGAACTGGGTTCTTGTTGTATCTGGATCTTCTATGTGAGTTAGCCAGTAGATTAGGGATATGAACTGAGATAGATGGGTTTGAAAAGAGACAAACGCTCCTTTGTATTTCCTACTTTTGAAAGTGAAACTGTGTCATTCTTCACCCGTGAACGTAGGCTTATAGACGAACCACGTATATATTTGTGTTCTTGTGTGATTGTTTGTTTTACTTTCTCTTTTTCATTTATTCCATTCCGTCATAACAGTTTTAATTTTTGCTTGATAATTGCCTAATATCCTCTACTTTCACAACCCCAAAAAACAAAGAAAATTATAATTAATAAATCAAATTATGTGAGATTTCACAATTTTTTGGTACTTCTTCAATTTATAAGAATTGTTTTACATTGATAGTTTATTTCTTTTATGCATATAAATAATGTAGGGTTAAGGTCCTAGGCAAGCACCTAAGCCGCCTATCATTTCACTAAAACTCAAGCAGTTTCCTGAAAACTCTCTTCAAGCCACCACTGAAAGAAATAAATAAATTAATTAAAAAAAAATTAAAAAAAATAAATATATCCCTCGAGGTTTAGCAAAATTACAGATACCTTGAGGTTTGAGAAATTACAAATAACCTAAAGGTTATATTTGCATAACAAATTAGGAGGGCAAATTGTTATGAAAATATAAATCTCATGGGTAATTTGTTATGAAAATATAAATATCAGGTATCTGTAATTTCTGAAACCTCAGCATATCTGTAATTTAGCTACACCTCAAGGAGGTATATGTAATTTGCCCAAAAATAAAAGAAGAAGAAGGTAAATTTTAATTTTAATTTTAATTTTAAAAGATTAAAAATTAATAAAAATTAAAAATAAAACAAAGACATTCATGAAATCAATTTAAACTAATACAGATTTTCCAGCAGAATTCAAAAAAAAAAAATCAAATTTTAAAATCTAACCAAACACTTTCATGAAATCCATCTAAACTAAAAAAAGGTTTGTCAGCAGAATTCCAAAAAATATATATATATATATATATTCGCTATAAACGATGAGAAATCCATACATTATCGCACATCTTCTGAATGAAACGGCTAAGGAGCTCTTTCTGGATAGCCAAACCCATTTTTCGAACGAGCGAGAGAGAGACAGAGACAGAGAGAATTCTCGAGATGCCTGTAGAGAGAGAAAATGTGAGAGAGCGAGAGCTGGCATCGACATAAATGAGAGTGAATGAGGTTAGTTTCGTCGGAGTGAGTAGTAGTGGACCTTTCTCTCATCTTCATGTTTGTTGCTAAGCCAAGCTAAAAAAAGAGTGAGGAAAAAGGCTCTATTTGGTATTTGGTAGATCTCTCCAAACATATTTTCGCTCTCATTTTTCAGTATCTTGTTTATTTACAATTTTTGAAAGTTAATTTCACATTTATTTTTGAAAATTCTTTTTAAGATGAGGAATTTTGGAGGCTTTTTTCAAAATACGCCTTTTTTGTATTGTATTTTTTAAATTAGGCTAACTTCTGACAAAATTTCAAAACTAAGTTAAAGTACCATTTCGATTCGCGCTTTTACTATTAGGAGCGCAAAATTAGATGAACAGGAAAATCGCTATTACAAATAGCGATTTTGATTAAGAATTCGCTATTACAAATAGTGCTTATAGCGTGAATTTTTTTCCAGAAGAAAACGCTAAGAACTCGCTATTACAAATAGCACTTATAGCGTAAATTTTTTTCCAGAAGAAAACGCTGTTGAGAACAGCGCTTTTAACATAACTTTTTTCCCAGGAAAACGCTATTGCTAATAGCGCTTTTAACAGAAAATTTTTTTGGAAGAAAACGCTATCCCTAATAGCGCTTTTAACAGATAATTTTTTGGAAGAAAACGCTATCTCTAATAGCATTTTTAACAGAAATTTTTTTGGAAATAAACGCTATTTACAATATAAAACAAAAGAAAAAAACATAAATGGGCCACATGTTTACACTCTATAAAATTGAAATTGGCTTTACTAAAGCCATTGTCATGTTAAAATATATTTTTTTTTCTTTTGTTTTTGTTTTGATTTAGAATGTGTAATTCATAAATTTTACATAATATGAAAAAAACCTGTTTTCATATATTAATTTTACATACTATTTTTCATATATATAATTTTAAAATCATATTCATTTAGATATTATTAAGCCAATCATGTTCATTTATTTTGCTTTACTGAAACCGTTGTCATGTTAAATTTTTTATTTTTTCTTTTGTCTTTGTTTTGATTTAGAAAATGTAATTCAATTTTTTTTTTCATCTTTACTGAAGTTGTTTTCATGTAAATTTTTTTTTGTTTATTGTTTTGTGTTTGTTTTGTTTAAAAGGTGATAATGTAATTAATAATTTTTTTTTGGCTTTACTAAAATCGTTTTCATGTAATTTTTTTTTTCTTTTGTCGTTATTTTGGGTTAGAAGGTGTTATTTAGAAAATTATTTTGGCTTTATTTAAAGGCTTTTCATTTAAACATACATATATATTTATTCTTTTGTCTTTGTTTTGGGTTAGAAGGTTTTATTTAGAAAATTATTTTGGCTTTACTTAAAGCCGCTTTCATTTAAACATACATATATATTTATTCTTTTGTCTTTGTTTTGAGTTAGAAGGTTTTATTTAGAAAATTATTTTGGCTTTTTTAAAGCCGCTTTTCATTTAAAACATACATATATATTTATTCTTTTGTCTTTGTTTTGGGTTAGAAGGTGAGAATGTAATTGAAAACTGCTTTAGTAAAAACGTTTTGTACAGATTTTCATTTAGAAAATTTATTTTTTGTTTCGTCTTTGTTATGGGTTAGAATGTGATATGCATGCTCTACAGTCAAGCACACCGACCTTTAATGCAACTCGACGAGCAACGACGAAGGGTGAGACGCGAAGACCACCATGAGTAGGCCAAGAAGACGAAGGCCACAGCAAGAGCTCCTAAAATAAATTTTGTCAACATTTTTATAATAATACTTAATACATAATATTGCCGAAGTCAGTACTTTACTAAATACTCATATAGGCATGAAAACAACATAATTGAAGTTGCAAATGTAATAGTTTTCATTACATAGGTAGTACGTACATAATTCTCCCACAAAAATACATTCGGACATCATGAATCGAACACACATTACATACATCCCGACACCACAGGCGAACACACAATACATAAACATAACAGTTACACAGTCAAACACTTGATTCATGACCTAATATTGCATATTAATAGCCGTAACATTTGACAGACACAATACATAAACATAGACTTAAGCATAAACATAACATAACACCTAATTGGCTTAAATCGGCAGTGGCTCGAGTCTAAACAATCCGAAAGCTCTTGTCGAGACAAATTCAGATCCTCCATGATACCCTTGATAGCCGCAACATCCGGTTCTCGCTCGTTCTTCCGGCATCCTTCTTAACTATGAGTAGTCAGATATCGCGGGCCAACCTACTACCCATTTGAGAAATCTCACGTTGTAGTCTTTGACATAGTCGATCAACATTTTCGGATCTTCCTTTTGGATCTCAACAGTAACGTGCTTTTGGCACCTTCAAATGCCTTTCCCGACATAATCTTTCATTTTGCACTCGCCTATAAATAGTGCGGCCACTTCAAAAGTCTAGCATTTGCATAACCATATCTGCTTTGATTCTCGATGGATCCTCCACCAAACCACATGGATCTCGATAGTACTTGGGCATGACAAAATGTCGCCTCAAACCTATTATGATATGCACAAGAGGCATCTAGCAATGGAAATAGAGTTTCATCTTCAGCATTGACACTTCGCCTTCCCCCTCCTCGTCGTGAACTTTCACCCCTTTGCAAGTTCCGACCACCTCTACGATTCCCAGTCCCTCCCATGAACCATGTAGCCAAGCTAATTTTTTAAAGCAAATAAATGATAATTTCGTAGGGCAAAATAAGTTGTAAGGTTGTGTCTTCACCTTTACTCGTTTATATAGTGGGTTATGAATGACTTTAGAAAGATGCCTCTGCATGACAATCCCACATATACGAACAAGGTATGAGTTGTCAATAGATTGAAAAAACAGAGAAAAGCAAATACTGTGGTCGAAGTCACGTGACTTGACAATCCATCTGTATATACGGACAAAATAAATGCATGCTGACTGTAAGGTAAATCAGTGAATTCACTGTTGCCATGTGACTTTATGAATTGAGAATCCCATATATATCAATACGAGATGAGTTGTCATTGTAATAAAAAAGTCGAGCAAAAAATTGAGAAAACCAAAGCATGTGTACCAAGTCACATGACTTGACAATCCATCTGCATATAAGGACAAAATAAAGGTATCGATCAGAAGGTAAATCGATTGAATTCATCATTGCCATGTGACTTTCTGAGTTGAGAATCCCACATATATCAATAACAGATGAGTTGTCACTACAATAAAAAATACGAGCAAAAAATCGAGAAAACCAACGCCTCTGCACCAAGTCACATGACTTGACAATCCATCTGCACATAAGGACAAAATAAAGGTATGCTGACTGTAAGGTAAATCAGTGAATTCACTGTTGCCATGTGACTTTCTGAGTTGAGAATCCCACATATATCAATAACAGATGAGTTGTCACTACAATAAAAAAATACGAGCAAAAAATTGAGAAAACCAAAGCCTCTGCACCAAGTCACATGACTTGACAATCCATCTTAATATACAGACAAAATAAAACAATGCTGACTGTAAGGTAAATCAGTGAATTCACTGTTGCTATGTGACTTTCTGAGTTGATAATCCCACATATATCAATAACAGATGAGTTGTTACTACAATAAAAAATACGAGCAAAAAATTGAGAAAACCAAAGCCTCTGCACCAAGTCACATGGCTTGACAATCCATCTCAGATATGCATAAAATAAAACAATGTCGATCAGAAGGTAAATCGGTGAATTCCGCTGCCATGTGACTTTCTGAGTTGAGAATCCCACATCTATCAATAACAGATGAGTTGTCACTACAATAAAAAATACGAGCAAAAAATTGAGAAAACCAAAGCATGTGCACCAAGTCACATGACTTGACAATCCATCTGCATATAAGGACAAAATAAAGGTATGCTGCCAGTAAGGTAAATCAGTGAATTCACTGTTGCCATGTGACTTTCTGAGTTGGGAATCCCACCTATGTCAATAAGAGATAAGTTGTCACTGTAATACAAAAGTCGAGCAACAAATCGAGAAAACCAAAGCCTGTGCACCAGGTCACATGAATTCACAATCCATCTGCATATACTGACAAATCTCTCCACGATTTGACTACTCAATGTGTGAAAAAATGAAGCTTATGTAGCCAATGTTGTGTTTCACTTAGCTACGCAACGTTACGACCTACTATTTGTATTTCATTGAAAAGTATGACTATTTGAATTGTTGTTGTCATTTGGGAAGCTATTCACCGACCTACCTGTTATGTTTTCTGTGCTATTGAAGCCGGTAGTTCGTTTCACCGAGTTTACTTTTCTGTCAACCCCTCATTCATTACCAGAGTCATCATTTTTACTGAACTTTCAAGAATTGGAAGGTGACTCTTTCTTCTTCCCCGATGGAGATTGAAATTCGTTGTAAATTCATCCCTATTTCAGCAGCCCCAGTTAAGGGAACCTTTTGTCCGAGTTGCCTGATCTATTTTATGTGTTTTAAGTATTCACATAATTGAACATACATTAATCCATTCATTAATCCAGAACATTCATTAACTAATTGCAATTCAATAAAGAAAGTCATGAGCTCATAAATGTGTAGTTATAAATGTAGTTATTTCATAAACTTCAGGTTCATAAAAGAAATACTTGAAATACATCCGTACGTTAGACCAATAACAACATTGTCTTACACTCCAGTAACGAACATATGAAAAATAACGGTGTTTGATTTCTTATTCCTCATCTGACATGTAGTAGTCAGAGAGATATTTTTCATTGTTTAAGACATTATTTCGCTCAACCATTGTCAAATCTACATTGCTTATACGCCATTTCGTTGGCTAGTCAAGCATGAAATGTCGACATCTCCACATCAACATTCTGTTGTTCTCCTTCTTAATTTTGCTAACTGCTTTTTCATAGTCACTCACATTTCGTCTAGGCATGGTCAATGAACGACGATGAGGTACCGGTGCCCCAAGGTTACGTAGATCATTATACAATCCTTCTTGCTCCGTTACCCTGAACGCCCATTCTGCTCGGATACCAGCATAATAATCCTTCAGACTCGAGTACTTTTCGCTCTTGTAGTCATACGTAAATGGAGGTAGTAGCCACACTTTCGGATTTCTTTGCCAGCGTGAACTTCCTGCACCTCTTGAAGACATTGTTAATAACACAAAAAAAATAATAATAATAGTAATTGTATATATATTACTTTTGTTATGACTTCAACAAACATCATACTGGGGTATTTATAGATATCATAGTGGTGCTAGGGCAGTATGGAATAAGTGATACACGTGATATTATTTGATGTTATTCATTTCATGTAATTTTGATTACCCGTGACTTTGTGTACCTGTGATATAGTCACGGACGTGGTTGTCAGATAAAATCATAATTGCAGGCCACAGAATCACAATGCAATCCCTTCATATTCGAGCAGTGCATTGTCAAATAAAACAAAATGCATTGTCAAATAAATTATCATTGTTTTTCTCACCAACATAATAAAATGGTCACTTGCTACGTAAACACGATTGGAACTTTGGTGCCTATATTTTTTCTGATTTTCAATTAATTAACTTCACAGTCATCCGATTTTCATTGTCATTACACAACCGTCCATCATGTTTTTACCAACATAATAGCATTTTCGCTTCTTTTCACAATCGTAATAATGTGACTCGATGAATTACGAAATGTAAAGAAAAAACAAAGCATGTAAGTTGCAATGCAGAAGTCACATGCATCACGTAATGTGAGGGAAAAAGTCACAACGTATACAAGCATGGCAAAGTCAGAAAGTCACATGCATTACTGCACCACTGCATAAAGTGACATGCATCATTGCATCAATGCACAAAGTCACTGCTTCTGCGGCACAATAGCCGATGCTATAAGCCTTTGATTCGTTCACTTGACAAAAGTGGAGTCCTGACAACCGAATGCACTGGATAAGGTCAGTGGCATGCATGTGATCGAACAGGAAATGCTCATAAATTGGTTCAGACAAAATATTATAATCAATTAAAATATTTTAGTACTTCAAATTGTAAGTATATTTCAATGCAATATTGTAGTCAAAATTCAGGCTGTGTTCAGTTATATTTGTCAATTGTTCACAAATTTTATTAATTAATTTATTTATTAAAACAACTGTTAAAATATTTTTCATGACATATACGGTGGTTGACAAATTTAAAAAAACAACCGTTCATGTATTTATTAATTTGTTGAAATATTGTTTCACAATTTTTTTACTTTTTGTTTTCAAATAACAATAAATTATGCAATTCATAAAAGTCGAAGTGACAACTCCTATCAAGTTGATGCATAGTTGTTCAGGTCATCAAAGTTGACGTGACAACTCTAATGCATAGTTGTCATAGTTGTTTACAATAATTGCATGCATACATACAGCTACCATGTGTATATATGGTATAAATATCGTAGCATACCACAACAAAAGTTTTACAGCTATTTCTAGCGATATCATCATGACATATACGGTGGTTGATCTATATTCAGCAATGGGTCGCTATTGGGTTGCAGATGGAGATGAATTTCAATACCCATTAAATCCAAATTTGCGTTACTCACGTGCCACCGTCAATACCATGAGAGCTGAGTGGGAATTTTGCAAAACTCAAGCAAACGTTCTCGTTGAGCTATGCCGTGAAGTTAATCTTAAATTTCCTCGCCGGTTAGCCATGCGTATGCCAACTGACACTCCACAGTTGTTGCAAAGGGCATTGCATCGTATTCGCGACGAGGTTAATCGCACGACCCAACGTTTGCAAAGGTCCGGACTAATGAAGACCGCGAATGAGCGTGCCGAAGATGGGTTAATGGATGATGCACACCAGTACTACGCCTGGAGCATGGATGTTATGTATGAATTTGATATTGAGATGTCAGATGATGATGATAATGAATGAAATTGTTTGGATGAACGCCCAGGGCATTTCTGTAATGCATGCAATTTGTAATGCTTATCCATGACTTATCAATGAAGCGAGATATTTCAATTATTTTTAGCCTTGAACAAACATATTTTTTATAGCTTCTTTACACGTTTTGTTCAAACCAAACGCGTTTGTAATTTATGTTTTCCTAAAAATAAACATAAATGGTTGTATCAAATTTATTTAAACTTCAATTTTATAAATGATTGTCTCAATTTGTAAATTTGAGGAAAAATCGCAAATTACTATAAATAATGCACAGACTACGGATAATGAGAGAGGGGTAGAGATGTGAAAGAGATTTGTGTGATTCACCAATATAAATAAGAATAACAAATTGTGAAATTATAATTGCGAATAAATAAGTATGACGCTTACATCAGCTATAAATGTTTGACACATACAAAAAAAAAATAGAAAAAAAAAACCTATATAGTCCATATCGCAACCGCTAATGCCCTAACCTGCCCCACAACCTCCTCCTCCTCTCCTCTCCCTCTCCCTCTCTCTAGACTCTTTGAATATCTAGCACTCCTCCCACATGCCCTCCCTCCACCGCGCTCTGTGGAGCGTGAGTGTGACCCTCCTCTCTGATCTGATGCCTGATCCGCGCCTGCTGCAGATCGATCTTCTTGTGTTGTGAAACTCCCACCCCTCATCTGCTGCATCAGTATCACGATTTAGCTGGACCCCTCGCCTCTGCGCGCACTTCGACCTCGGCAGCGACGCCCCGACCATAACCTCGGCCTCCACTCGCGCTAGGGGGGCTCAATATAGGCCTCATCATCAATGTGGAGATGTCGAGAATCGCATCATGTGTACTCTCTGGCGCGGTCAAGTAGTCCCCGTGTGGTAAATCGGGTGGGTGGGTAACAACATCATCAATGAATCGGGCGCGGTCGAAGTACTCCCAGAAAGCGTCAGAATCGGTGGGTGGGTAACAACATCATGCATGAAGCGGGCGGTGACTAATCGTGGTCGATCGGTCGACATCTTTGGGTAAGATGTGCGTGTGGGGAATATGGAGAAATGTATGGGGTATCATGCGTGGGGTGATCAAGTCGAAGGACTTCCGCCGTGGGTGAAGTGGGGGAGGCATCGACGGGACGGATCGATGTGTTCGAGTAGGCCAGACCTTGGATACACCGTAGTCCCCAAAATGCGACGATCTACGATGGGCATCTTTGGATCCTCGCATAATAACTCTCTGATCTACAAGGGCTTGCGCACCAAGCCGTCCATCACGTCGAAAATGGCGTCCTCACCAAGTGATATGACCTCCCATTTCGAACCACTGAACAAAAATCGATATATTAGGCTATAGTTGGTGAAAATAATCAATTATGATATTAACAATTATCGACATATAGTACGATACTCACCAATGCCTCGAGAGAAGGCCCAACTCACGATATCCGCCTCCGGACGGTGGCTCGGATTACCGACAAGTAGGTGTGTATGTCGCCGATACCACAACATGTAAGGGTCGGAGAGAGGAACCCATCGCTCGGTCGGCACCATACAATAGTGTCGCGACGGGCATCTCACAACTGTATGTAGCGCATATGATGCACACTCCAGTCAGCGTTGGCTCGGCCACGTCTATCAGTCCCATGTAACCGACACCCGGTGTCACACCGATCCCAAGACACCGACCCGTCCAAACAGACGGAGGACACGATCAGGGAGATGCCACTCAACCACGTCAAAACAAATGAGTGGTACTCTCGCCATCCATATATCCTCACCTAGTCGGCAGTAGTCTGGGAGCGTATGGAGGACATCAGCATAAGGCTGCCAGATAAACTACAATAACGACAAGTCTATTAAAAATCGCTCATAAACATATACACTCCATATGACAATTAAAATTTAGGTATTTAAATTTGATACCTCGCCGTCGATCATCCCAAAATTTGGTCTCTATACACGGCGATTTACGTGGTCGATACGACCTCGTGGCTCATGTCAACCCTCCACCGGCTACCTTGAGGTCCGGCCGACAACTGCATGTCTCCCTGCCCGATGGGAACCTCACCAGGAGCAACTAGTTGCCGCCTAGACGAGGCAATGCGAATCAATCTCTCCCACGCCCAAATCTACAATAGTTTCAACGCAATTACAATACTGATATATGCCATACAATATGAATTGACATGTAATCAAATTCTTACTACCCTGTAGCAAGACAAGGGGTCCTCCGATCTGAGTCACACCCACCTGAGTGGCTCGACATCACATCCTATACAAGCATGCCAAAAAGCGCGGCGCCAATTTATCTTGGCCGATGACGCGTCAATGTCTCTCAGCGATGGCAAATACATCACAAGCGGGTTTTGTGACTTATCGGAGAAGTACCCCCAATAAGCCACGAATATATGCTCACGCATCTTTCTTTGTACTAACTCATCTGGAGCATGATCCGGAAGATCGCTACGAAAATGCTTTCGGACACCACCTCACCTCACTCTACCTACCAGAAAGTCTGCGGTGTAGGTGCTAGTCCCAATAGCTCAAAGACAGAGGGCTATCCACTGCTCGTCGTCAATGATGGGTCAAGTCCAAGAATCGCCGCCCATCAATCCAGAGACCGAGCCGTATAGGGACGATCGTCTGCAATGTGATGGTGGCCTCACCGATCGGGAAATGAAATGTATGAGTCTCAGGCGCCATCTCTCGGCGAGAAGAATGAGTGGGTGGTCTAGTGCGATATGGCCTTTATACGATATACACCATAGAATCTGGCGTAGTAGACACTGCAAGACTCTATGGTCCAATGGACGATCCCACAGGCCGGAATCTCCCCACCGGCATGCCACCACGGTGCGTGCCTGGTCCTGCATAACAGAATGAGTAGTTTAAATTATAGCATTATCAAGGAAATCAAAAACAAAATGCAGTGTATTTTCATTGTAAGCGTAAAGTCCAACAAACGTTATTGCATACCGGGTCCTCCCATATACTGTCAGCCCGATGTGGAAGACTTAAAAGGGGAACCTCATCAAGTAGATGTGCCATGAAGCCTGTACAGTTGAAAAACAAATACATTTTGAAAAACTGTATTGGTGAGCATGTAATTTAACTATATCAATTATAATGTGGAAAACAAATGTGGTCGATAATTTGAAAAGTATAAATTTGTGTGCCATTAACATGGAAGCAATTCACTAAAATCTGAATTTTGCATATTATGTGCCATTAAATATGATAAGCAATTCAACATAACCTATCGTTATCTATGCTTCGGAGTAATATACAAATGTGTTACAAAATCATTTTACGATCTCCGTTACATAAGCTTAATAATGACCAATAACATGTGGATAGTTTTTGTATGTCAATATTTACAAAAAAATGGAATGATAATTTTTTTTCAAAACTTCATTGTTAATTTTGGCATATTTGACATAACCTCATTACTGATTTTGACATATTTGACAAAATTTCGTTACATTTATGGCATATTCGACAAAACTTCATTATTGATTTTGTAATTTTTGTTTTGCAATAAAGTATAAAATTTGTAAATTACGTACATGTAATTCATGTAACGCCCTCAAAATAACAACATAAAACCCAACAATAGAAACATGCATTAATATATAAAAGATCCACATTCTTCCATTAGCAGAGTTTGCTTACAAGAGTATTACATGTTAACAACAAAAGCAAATGCCCTAAAGGCTTACAGCTTTCCAAGTTAACACTTGGTTACAAAAAGATAGAGTACTAACTCATTTACACATTAAGCCCTTGGCTTGAATTTACATGTAATACATCAAAAGGAAGACAACAAAAATCTGCCCCGACCCTAGCCTCCCAAGCTATGTCCTCGGAGGTGGCATGTCTTTGCACACAAAATGATGTTCCCATATAGGGTGAGCCACCCAAGAGAAATATACTAAACCGATTATGAATAATGACTAAAAGATTAACAGTTGATAGACGGTCAACACTTTTACACTCTTTCATAACACATTACAATTCCAAGACTTTCAAGTCTATTTTCAATTCACTCTCCATTTTCATTAAATTCTCAATTTATAATTCATGGCTCAGAACCTGGCCACACAACTCATATGAGACAATAACTCATATTAACCACTTACAATTCCATTACTTCCACAGATATGCATACTAGCTATATCACATTTCCAAGACAAGCATACGAGCTCTGTCAACACGTTTCTAGACAAGCTTATGAGCTCTGTCTACGGAGTCCATCCCCTATCTTCTCCCAAACAACATCCGGTTTAGAGGTACATCCCCTATCTTCTCCAACACAACACAATGCATGTAAACAACAATTATACACATCACAAATCTATACATAAAGTTAATGTATTCTTCAACTATCATACTCAATGACACATTTCAATGATTGGTTTTAGTTTACCTAATCATCATGCATTGTCTACAACAATCAAGACTATCCTCCACCGATAGCCCAAAGCAGATATTTCTAAACAGAAAATAAATGCACAAAATGGATATTTAAATCAACATTTCCACTTCAATTCCTCATTCCTCATAACTAATCATATCAATTAATTAATCAACGTAATTAGGGCATTTTCCATAATTGACATTACAACCCTTAAGGTTTCATTTTCATCAATGTTTCAACATTAACCCCATGTTTCTACACTAAACATGCCTCTAGGTTCATTATAAATAAAAACCCCAATTTTTGTAAAATTACACAAAGGCCCAAAGTTTCTCAAAATTACATTACAACTTCCAACACATCAAAATGCTAAAATTGAAAGACAAAATCCATAAAGAGGAATAGGATATCCCTACCTCAAAGTTTGAGCTCAAAAGGAGATGAAGACCCAACACCCAACTTGCTCCAAAGCCAAATATTTTCAGATTAGATCGAAGCCCAAGTCACCCTCTATCTTTTTAACAAAGCACTTAGGGTAGAATCACACTCTAGGGAGATGATTTCTTAGAGAGAAGGCAAGTCTAGAGAGAGAGGCTCTCAAATTTAGGGTTTGAAGATATAAAAGTTTTGAAAAAGTGAAGTTTAGATCGCCTCGCGAATCGATATAAATAGGCTCGCCGAAGCGACTTGGTCGCGAGCGACTGACATGAAAACCTTAGCTCGAGCCAAGAAGGTCTCGCTCGAGCCAACAACCGCGAGCTTCGCTCGAAAAGCTCGCTTCGAGCGAGCTCGACCTTCAGTCTGCAACTAGACGCCTTCGAAGCGACAAAGCTCGCCGCTCGAGCGAAGACCGAACCAGATCGCTCGAGCGAAGAAAAGCTCGCTCGAGCCAAAAGTCATGGTGTTCAGGTCCAGTGCCAGACGCAATCGCTCGCTCGAGCGAAGCCACTCTGGGTCGACCCACCAGACACAAAACTCTACGCTCGCTCGAGCGACCAACTCCTCGCTCGAGCGAAGGACAAAAATTCTGGACAGCAACCCTTGGTTCCCAAACACAACCAACCTGAAACAAACCTGCCCAACACATCCTATCACTCAAATACAATGTAGAAAAGGATGTAAACAAGACAATACTCAACTATTAACATCCACGGACACATGTCCGGATCACCGTACAATAAGGGGTAAACCCGGGATCGCTATAATTCATAAATTGTAAATGTACAAAATGCTTGCATCAGTCGAAATATTAAAATCTTAAAATGATAGAAGAACTATGTGATTTTAAATAAAATTCTGTAATAAACATTTTCAATGAAGTAGAGAATAAAAACTATAGAGCTATGTGGTATAGTTAAATGTTTTTGCATTGTCATTTAGTTTAATTTATTTGTTTACTATGTTAGTTGTAAATTTTGTCAAGGAAATCAAACAATTACAATATATAAAGAATTAAACAATAGAAATGATCTATTACAAATAAAAAATGTTCTATTAAATGTACGACCCCGTTTACAAATAATGAATTACAAAAGAAAAGAAAATGATCTATTACAAATAAAGAATTACAAAAGATCTATTACAATATGTAAGTATTACATAGTCTTCATCGACCAAGTCGCGGACATGTTACTTTGTCATGACTTTGTCTGGCGGCACTCATCGCAACGAGCGTCAAACGCCTATCCGATATGTCCATCTCATTGAATACGAGACATAGATGTACGACCCGTTTCACTTGTCGCAGACGCAGACATTAGGCATTAAAGTCCATCTTGGATCAGCCCAATAATCTTGATGGTATTGGATTGAATTTAGTTTCCCAAACCCTCATGTATACATGAAGCCTATATACTAAATCAACGTACTCAAATGGATTGTCACCGCATTTAGACATTACAGCGAGCATATGAGAACATGGATAGTGTCGTATCTCATATTTCCCACAACTGCACGTGGGTTGATTCATCCGCACAATTTGTGTATTGCGACCTCCTCCATTGTGAAAAGATGTTTGCACCTCAAACACGCGGCGGGGCCTATAAAAAAATTGTAATACAAACTAATGAAGTTCATGTTTTTAGGTGTAGTTAAATTGACAACATAATAACAATAATTTCATTTATATTACAAACTAACCTGTCATATGATATCAACTTGAAAGTATTTGCCCTTGCGATGCCATCCTCAATAGTTTTTTGCATCTCTCTAGGGTATTGGAACTCATTTCGTACATCTAGTTCAGCTTGGGCTCCCATCTCGTCAAAATATTTTACAAGCCGCCGAAATGTAAATTCAACCATAGCTGAGATAGGTAAGTTCCTTGCACCTTTCAAGACGCTATTGAAGCACTCTGCATCATTGCTAGTCAATACCCCCCACCGATGTCCACCGTCATACGAAAGGGCCCACTCCTCAGGATTCATCTTGTAAACCCAAGTAGTGGCTTCTAGGTCAATAGCCTGTATTTGTTGTAAGTAACCATTACACTTTCGTCGTTGATGAGCACTTCCTGTTTTCCATAGAAGTTGTTTCAGCTCCTTATTTTTGAACGTAGTGTTAAAGTTACTACAAACATGTCGAAGGCGATGATATCCAACAAATTGGAGCGAGGATTCAACCAATGCCGCCTCACGCAGACTAAAATACTCTCATTTCGATCGGATATCAAAGTCACTCCTGCCGTCCATGACAATATGTTCCTTGATATTTGAAATGAAGAACGACCAAGACTCCAAACTCTCTCGTCGACAACAAAGCAAATGCAAGCGGTAGTACTTTGCCATTGGCAAGGACAATCGTTGCTACAAGCAACACACCAAGGTATTTCCGTATAAGAATGTACCATCTATGGTTATAACAGCCTACAATGTGCGAATCCATCGATGACGGGTTTGAAAGACCAAAAACAAAGTGGAAGACGGACATAATGGTTGTATTTCCAGATATCTATGCTTCCATTGCACGATGGTGCGAGATTAGATGTTTGTAATGCATACATGAATTTAGGCAACATCATATATGATTCATCCCAATCCGAATACCATTCTAATTGCCTTTGCCCTTGCATGCCACGCCTTCTTGTATGATATAGTATAGTTCATGGACTTTTTATATCTTCGATGACATTCTTAATGGGCATATCGGGTTAGATCGCATACAACAATACCTATGAGTCAGATTATTTTGGTGTGAACACTTTAAACAAACAATTTTGGTGTGAACACTTTAAACAAACAATGTGTATATAAATGCAAACATTTATTTTGTATACTCACCGCAACTTGTCCCAAAAGATGAGAAGCAATGTAACTGGAGCTAATATTTGTGTGGTCCCTGTTCATTCGTGGATATAAACAATGGTGAGGACCCCTATACTACTTTATTTCAAAAAGACCATGTCTCCTACTAAGAGATGCACGCAACCACCATCTACAGTCATGCTTGCAAGCACACACCCAAACGTCTCGCTTAGAGGTTACGACTTTATACTCTCGATTATTTGTTGCATGGTACAATTTCACAGCATGTACGAGTTGCTTCTTATCAACGAAAACCATCCCTTTGTCCAACTCTGGATTTTCAGCATTCCAGATTCGGTTACGGGGAACGACATCGCAGTTAGTAATGTCAAAATCACCACCCATGTGAATGTTTTCATACAAAGGGATTTCAGGTCTAGGTGGAATAGGGGCATTCTGAATATCAACGGGAGCGTCGACATCATCTTCTTCATCATCATCATCATCTGATCCGCCCAATAAATTTTCTTCATCACACATTTCATTCTCATCGTTGTCTAGGTCGACATCAGGACCGTACATGTCACTGTTAGCAAACTGCACAGAATTAACCGTTTCAGCCATATTACCAGCAACTTCAACTGGAGTCGTATGATGGCTATAGGTGGACACATCTTGGGTGTTATTGTGAAATTCAGTCTCGTATCCACCACGTGAACTTGATTCTCCACCATGGCCATGAAATGTCTGTTGTGTGTAGCCAGCTGCATAACATTCATTTGATTCATACATAGGAGACTGAAATGCTGTCGGGTCAACCCCATGTGTCAGCAATGTAGTGAACGGATGCGAATCCATCTGTGTTATATTCGGAAGATTCTGTACAACCTCTTTCTGAATGTACACTTCCAAACAATTTGGTGGTTCGAAATTTCCACCGATACTTAAAACGGTGTTCAACGCCTCATCGTCATTTATCGGTAATATTTTGTATTTGCTGGTTGCTTGCCACTGGCGATAAGGATATCTACATTTGAAGATCAATCGGACTGTTTCCCCGTAACTTGCGACCTTGGACATAAACATCTCTTCCAAATTGCCAAGTGTGGTGCCAAGTTGCACCCTATATATCCCTTTCGGCTCAGCATCATATGACACACCTTCATCGGGATCCCGAATTATGTTTCCCCCCAGTAAAAGATAATTGGAACAGTTGCCATATACTTGCTTCAATGAAACAATAAATATTAAAATATCAACAATATACATATATCAAATTCTACTTGTAAAATAAACATTACAAAAAACATTAAAATTTGCAGAAGTCACAAATAAAAGTAACCCTCTAATTTTTTGTCAATTTATATTTTCCAGGGTTGAAGGAACTGTAGAAGTGAAACAGTAATTCAATTTGTATTTTGTCAACTATATATTTGTGTCTCAACTTGTTCAACCTGGTGATGTAATTGTTCAGATTTATGGAAAATATAAGTTAATTTGATTTGCTCAAACATGTGTCATTACCGACCTTAATGACAAAGTTATTTCCTATGTGAACTAGTAACCCTCGTCCATTTTGTAGAGGTCATACAGGCTTTCTTATAAAATTAAAACAAAAAGCTCATTTTGTATCATTTTGGATCATTCTGAAAAGTAAGAAAAAAATTTAATTTATGTACTCCTTTTTTTTCTTACACATACAAAAACAAAAAAATAATTACAGACATAATTTATAATGGCAAAAAATTAGAGATAATTAAATTGAAGTTGGTGGTTAAATGTATGGACTACATTTTGGATAGTTATCCATGTGAATCTATCGGGTCATCCGTACCAATTATTTGGTATTACAAAACACAGGTTTACCCATCAAAGTGCAATTTTTTTTTTTCCCTTCGTACGTACGAAATTGCGATGGACTATTAATTAAAATAATTTAAGACTCTTTTCATGCATATATTGTAACTAGTCTAATAATGACTTCTAATTATACAAATATAAATAAAAATTATTAAAATATAATGTTTACATTTTCCTTTTCAATGGTAGTGGACAATCACAAAGTGGAAAAGGCGATAAGTCAGTTTGTTCAATACCCATTTCAAAAACTTTTTTAAATTTTGTTCAGTTTTCTGAGGAAATTTTAATTTGTACTACAATGCTATTATATATATTACAAATTCAGCTCATTAAATTTTTTAATCATATTTTGGGTGCTTGACCCCAAATATAGTGAAATAAACCAAACAAAATTAAACTAATTTTTTTTATTTAAATCAAATAGAGTCAAATTTAAATATTTTGAGAAACCAATAAAAATATTTCTTTTGAATAAAATAGAGTCAAAATTAAATATTTTGAGAAACCAATAAAAATATTTCTTTTGAATAAAATAGAGTCAAAATTAAATATTTCAGAGAACATGATCTTTTACTTGAGAGAACATGATCTTTTCATGGAGAGAAAATTAAATATTTTTTTAATCAAATACATTCAAAATTAAATATTTTTTTGTTTAATAATTATATTTTGTAGAAATTAGACATTAACAATTTCTGAACCATAATTTGATTCAAAAAATATAGACAATTTCATTCACAAGCATAATTTCAAATTTCAATTTCTAATTTCAAATTTCAAAATATAGACATTTCATAATTCGAATTCAACAATTCTCAATTACATGAATTTTGTAATATGACATTAACAATTACGAATTATATGAATTTCAATTTTTTCTAATTTTATTCTTAATTAAACAAGATTACTTTTAAAACCATAATTTGAAACCCTAATTTCCTTTTCATTCCTCTTAACAAGCAAAAAAAAAAAAAAACTCACAAGCATCATTTCAAAATTCCATTTTCTGATTTCAAATTTCAAAATATAGACATTTCATAATTTCAAATCAACAATTCTCAATTACATGAATTTCATAATATGACATTAACAATTATCAATTATATGAATTTCGGATTTTTTAATCGCAATTCTTAATTAAAAAAAATTACTTTTAAAACCCTAATTTCAAACCCTAATTTCCTTTTAATTCCTCTTAACAAGCCAAAAAAAAAAAAAAAAACTCACAAGCATAATTTCAAAATTCCATTTTCTGATTTCAAATTTCAAAATATAGCCATTTCATAATTTGAATTCAACAATTCTCAATTACATGAATTTCATAATATGACATTAACAATTATCAATTATATGAATTTTGGATTTTTTAATCGCAATTCTTAATTAAAAAAAAATACTTTTAAGACCCTAATTTCAAACCCTAATTTCCTTTTAATTCCTCTTAACAAGCAAAAAAAAAAAAAAACAATTTCCAATTCAACAAATGTACGTTGGTTTATTCAATATTCAAAATATAGACATTTTGATTCACAAGTATAATTTCAAAATTCCAATTTCTTATTTCAAATTTCAAAATATAAACATTTTGTAATTTCAATTCTCAATTATATGAATTTCATAATATGACATTATATGAATTACGAATTTCATCATTCTAAATTTCAATTCTCAATTCTCAATTCTCATATTTATGATTTATTTAAAAAATTAAAAAAATTCCAAACCTGATTTATGATTCAAAAGCATAAACATTCAAAAGCATTAGAACTGTTAATAACGTGAACAATCTGATAATGTGATCCTAATTTAACAGAGTGAACAATCAAACCATATTCAACAACCATATCCTAATTTAACAGAGTGAACAATCTGATAATGTGATCCTAATTTATATACGTGAACAATCAAACCCTAAAAAGTCATCCTAATTAGAACAATCCTAATAATGTGAACAATCTGATATCGAACCCTAATTTCATAAACAAAACCACACTGATAAAGCATAAACAATCATAACCATATTCAATTCACAAGCAACATCCAAAAATTCAAAAGCAAAAAAAAATCCACAAATTCAAAAGCATTCGCATATCTGATTTACAAACCCTGATTTCTGATTTCAAAAAATTCCAAACCCTAATTTCATAACCACAATGATAAAACCCTAACACATTTAATAATTCACATGTAAAACCCTAAATACTAAATACATAAAAACACAAAAATTAGGGTTAATGTCACATTTTCACAAAAAAAACTCAATACATAAAATTAGGGTTGATGTCATACCACGGAGAGAGAGAGAGAGAGCACAGACAGAGAGTGAAGCAGAGACAGAGAGCCGAGAGCAGAGAGCAGAGACCAGAGAGAGCACAGACCGAGCTGACCTGAGAGCGAGATCGAGTGAGTCTGAGATGGAGGAGAGTGAGAGTATAGCGACCCCGGTCTGTTCCCATTTGATTATTGTATCCAGACTTAGGTTCCGTAGATCCTAGCATGGTTTAATTGTTGTTGTCGTTCTTTAACTTCTCATTTTGAGTTATAGGATGTTTTGGGCAGGTCTGTTTCAGGTTGGTTGGGTTCGGAAACCAAATCTTGCTGTCCAGTTTTTGAGTTGGTCGCTCGAGCGAGGGTTTGGTCGCTCGAGCGAGGGTTGAGTTTTGTCTCTAGTGGCTCGAGCCAGGATTTCTTTGCTCGAGCGAGCGATTGCGTCTAGTATAGACCTGAGAGCAGGGTGTCTTCGCTCGAGCGAGCTTTTCTTCGCTTGAGCAAGCGAGTTGTATGTTTTCGAGTTCTTCGCTCGAGCGAGCATTCTGTCGCTCGAGCGTGCTTCGGTTCAGCACTGAAGCATCGAGTTCTTAACTCGAGCGAGCTTTTCTTCGCTCGGCGAGTATTTCTTATTAGGTCTCGGCGACCATGTCTTCGCTTCGGCGAGCACATCCGATATTTAAACGCAGCAGCAGTTCTAAAACGTCTTTTTCACAATTTTTGATCCAGAAACCCTAGTTTCGAGTCTTTTCTCTCTCAACTCATCTTTTCCTTGGGTTTGATCTATCTAGAGGGTGTTTCTAACCTAGTTCCTTCATTAAAAAGGTAGAGAGTGAGGGCTTTCGTTTAATCTGAGCATTGTTGGATTTGCAGCACTTTGAAATTTGGGCAAACATCTTCATCTACTTCTTTTGGGTTCATTGCTTTGAGGTAGGGATTTCCTACTCCTTGGATACGTTTTAATCCTAAGTGATGGTGTTCTTGGTATGTGGGGTTAGTTTGGTAATTTTGGGAGAAACCTTAGGGTGTTGTCATAGATTAATTCATGTAATTAATTTAGAAAGGGAAATTGTGTATTGGTTAAATTCATGAGATTTGGGAAATTGAGATTGGTTGATGTAATTGTATATTTAATCACTCATCTGTGGAGTTGATATTATATATAGATTGTGATATTTATTTCTTGCTTAGAAATAACTGTTTTGGGCTATCGGTGGAGGATAGCCATTGATTGTTGTAGACCTTGCATGCGGCTTAGGTATAACTGGAATTGAGTCAATTATTTGACTGTTGAGTTAATACATAACTTTTGTGTATTAATTATGTGTTGTATATGGCAATTGTGTGTTTCATTGCATATGCATTGGTTTGGAGGAGATAGGGGATGAACTCCACGGTTTAGGGGAAGATAGGGGATGGACCTCTAAACCGGACTTGTTGGGAGGAGATAGGTGATGAACTCCACGGTTTAGGGGAAGATGGGGGATGGACCTCTAAACCGGACTTGTTGGGAGTAGATAGGGGATGGACTCGGTAGCATCACGCTTATGTGTGCTTATTGATTAATAGATATATTTCTATTTATGGTTGATATGATACATCACTAAAACGTGTATCAGTTGGAAAGTATGGAAGTGAATTGATTATGATTGATACAATACCAACTCGTGTATTTGTTATGAATAGGTCTAACTTGAATTGTTATTCCTGTGGAATTGAAAGTGTTGTTAATAAAAGATGAAACCCTGTTGAGTTATTTGGCGGAGTTACGAGTCATAAGTGGAAAGTAAAGTGTGCCATAGACCTTATGTCATAGGCAGAATAGACATTCGTATCATGTAAATTGTAACTTGATTATAGTATGTGTTAACCATGTATCAGATACTAATGCTTTAGTTATTTCTTATGCTTGGTTTAGTATTTTTCTACTGGGCTGTGGCTGACCCTTTATGGGAACTTCATTTTCAGGTTCAGGCGGTTCATTACCTCCAAGGACTTAGCTTGTGAGGACGTGGACTTGAAGATTTGCTTATTATGTTTTATTTGTTTTATTTGAACTATGTAAACTTCCAAGCCTAGGGCTTTATTTGTTTTGAGTTAGAACTCATGAATTTGTGTCCAAGTGTTGGCTTGGCAAGATGTAAGCCCGTAGGGCATTTATTTTGATGTTTTATTTCATAATACTCTGATGGATGGACTTATATTATTGTTTTAATATAATGATGCATGTTTATATTATTTATTATGGGTTTATTTTTGAGGGTGTCACAGAGAGATAGAGAGTGAGTGATGGAGAGGCTGAGAGATGGAGAGTGAGCTGAGAGCGAGAGCCGAAAAACCTAAGTCTGAAAAACGTATGCAAATGAGGGGGGGCTTCGTATATAAGGCCTGTTAAAAACGCTGATTCAAAAAGCGTTTTCATTTAATTGAACTCGCTATTAGAAATAGCGTTTTCTTCGAAAAAAATTTTCTGTTAAAAGCGCTATTAGAAATAGCGTTTTCCTGGGAAAAAAGTTTTGTGTTAAAAGCGCTGTTCTCAACAGCGTTTTCTGCTGGAAAAAAATTCACGCTATAAGCGCTATTTATAATAGCGAATTCTTAATCAAAATCGCTATTTGTAATAGCGATTTTCCTGTTCATCTAATTTTGCGCTCCTAACAGTAAAAGCGCGAATCGAAATGGCGCTTTAACTTAGTTTTGGAATTCTGTCAGAAGTTGGCCTAGTTTGGGAAATACAATGCAAAAAAGACTTATTTTGGGAAAAGCCTCGGAATTTTGAACTAACCGGTTATTCTGGGGCATTTCCTTAAATAAATCAAAATAATAAAGGAATTTCCAAACTAAGCCTAGTTTTCCAAAATAAGCTAACTCGCGGTTCACAATCGCGAGTTCAACAATTTCTCTCGTTTCACGTGATGTTGGTAAATTTTAAATTCGGGGTTACGAAAAGCGATTTTGATTAAGAACTCGCGATTACAAAATGCGATTTTAATTAATTTTTTTTTCTTTTGAACTCGCTGTTACAAACCACGATTTCATCAAAAAAAAAATTTCTTTTGAACTCGCTGTTATAAACCACAATTTTATCAAAAAAAAAAATTTCTCCTGAATTCGCTGTTATAAATCACGATTTTATTCAAAAGCTTTTAATATATATTAAAATCTGATCAATGCAAGACATAACTTCTTGGTTGCTCAAATGGTAGACCGATGTTAAGCTTTGGTAGGGGGCGTGGGTTCAAATCTCACGCCAGGTTTCCCCCCTTCTTTTTTTTTTTTTTTTTTCACTCACTCTATACTTTATATATTTATTACGTAATTTTTTTATCAAAAAAAGTAAAATATTTGTTTGGTTAACTAAATTTTTTTTTCTATAAAACACAATTTTTTTTCAAAATGTCAACATAATTGTTTAAAAAATATTCAGTGTATTTGGTTTCAGTTTTTTGGATTTAGTTGTTTGAAAATTGAGTTTTTTGATTTTCGTATTTTTTTGTTTTTAGTGAATATTTTTTAAATTTTAAACATTTTTTTTTTACTTTTTTAGATGCACCTTACTTAGATATATCTAAAAAATAAAAAATTTGTTAAAAAATATTTTTCAAAATTAATAAATACATAAAAATACAAAAATGTATAGAAAAAATATTTTTGTATTTTTTCAGAAAAATATTTTTTTAAATTTTGAACATTTTTTTTTTACTTTTTTAGATGCACCTTAGTTATTTGTATCTAAAAATTAAAAAATTTGTGAAAAAATATTTTAAAAAATTAATAAATACATAAAAATACAAAAAATGTACTGAAAAAATATTTTTGTATTTTTCATATTTTTTCAGAAAAATATTAATTTTTTCAGCAAAATGTACTCAAAAAATGTACGCTTTTAAAATATTTTAGTACATTTTAAAAGCGTACATTTTGCTGAAAAAATATTTTTTGAGTATGCTTTCACTGTGCATATTTTTTTGAGTATATTTTTTTGTATTTTTATGTTTTTATTAATTTTTAAAAATATTTTTTAACAAATTTTTTACTTTTTAGATATATCTAAGGTGCATCTAAAACAGTAAAAAAAAATGTTTAAAATTTAAAAAATATTCCCTAAAACAAAAAAATACGAAAATCAAAAAACTCAATTTTCAAACAACTAAATCCAACAAACTGAAACCAAATAAACTGAATATTTTTTAAACAATTATGTTGACATTTCACTTCTTTTTGATAAAAAAATTACATAATAAATATATAAAGTATAAAGTGAGTGAAAAAAAAAAAAAAAAAAAAGGGGAAACCTGGCGTGAGATTTGAACCCACGCCCCCTGCCAAGGCTTAACATTGGTCTACCATTTGAGCTACCAACAAGTTATGTCTTGCATTGATCAGATTTTAATATATATTAAAAGTTTTTGAATAAAATTGTGATTTATAACAGCGAATTCAGAAGAAATTTTTTTTTTGATAAAATCGTGGTTTGTAACAGCGAGTTCAAATTTATGAAATCATGGTTTGTAATAGCGAGTTCAAAAGAAATTTTTTTTTTTTTGATGAAATCATGGTTTGTAACAGCGAGTTCAAAAGAAAATTTTTTTTTGGATGAAATCGTGGTTTGTAACAGTGAGTTCAAAAGAAAAAAAAAAAAAATTAAAATCGCGTTTTGTAACCGTGAGTTCTTAATCAAAATCGCTTTTCATAACCACGAATTTAAAATTTACCAACATCACGTGAAACGGGAGAAATTTTTTGAACTCGCGATTGTGAACCGCGAGTTAGCTTATTTTAGGAATTCTTTCAAAACTAGGCTTAGTTTGGGAATTCCTTTATTATTTTGGCTTATTTAGGAAAATGCCTTTAATTTTAATTTTAAAAGATTAAAAATTAATAAAAATTAAAAATAAAACAAAGACATTCATGAAATCAATTTAAATTAATACAGATTTTCCAGCAGAATTCAAAAAAAAAAAAAAAATCAAATTTTAAAATCTAACCAAACACTTTCATGAAATCCATCTAAACTAAAAAAAGGTTTGTCAGCAGAATTCCAAAAAAATATATATATATATTCGCTATAAACGATGAGAAATCCATACATTATCGCACATCTTCTGAATGAAACGGCTAAGGAGCTCTTTCTGTGTAACGCCCTCAAAATAACAACATAAAACCCAACAATATAGACATGCATTTATATACAAAAGATCCAGATTCTTCTATTTAACACATTTTCATAACATAAGTATTACATGTTAACGACAAAAGCAAATGCCCTAAGGGCTTCTGACTTTCCAAGTTAACACTTGGTTACAAAAGATAGAGTGCTAACTCATTTACATATTAAGCCCTTGGCTTGAATTTACATGTAATATATCAAGAAAAAGACAATAAAAGTTCCGCGCCCTAGCCTCCCAAGCTATGTCCTTGGAGGTGGCATCTTTGCACGAAAATGATGTTCCCATATAGGGTGAGCCACAGCCCAGTAGAAATATACTAAACCAGTTATGAATAATGACTAAAAGATTAACAGTTGATAGTTGGTCAACACTTTCACACTCTTTCATAACACATTACAGTTCCAAGACTTTCAAGTCTATGTTCAATTCGCTCTCCATTTTCATTAAATTCTCAATTCATCATTCATGGCTCAGAACCTGGCCAAGCAATTCATATGAGACAATAACTCATATTAACCACTTTCAATTTCATTACTTCCACAGATAAGCATATTAGCTATATCACATTTCCAAGACAAGCATATGAGCTCTGCCAACACACTTCTAGATAAGCATATGAGCTATATCCACGGAGTCCATCCCCTATCTTCTCCCAAACATCATCCGGTTTAGAGGTACATCCCCTATCTTCCCCTAAACCGTGGAGTACATCCCCTATCTTCTCCAACACAACACAATGCATATAAACAATAACTATATACATCACAAATCAATACATAAAGTGAATGTATTCTTCAACTGTCATACTCAATGACACAGTTCAATGATTGGTTTTAGTTTGCCTAATCATCATGCAGTGTCTACAACAATCAAGACTATCCTCCACCGATAGCCCAAAGCAGATATTTCTAAACAGAAAATAAATGCACAATGGATATGTAATCAACATCTCAATTCCACAATTAATTATCCCAATTAATTAAACAATATAATTATAGCATTTTCCATAATTAACATTCAACCCTAAAGGCTCCATTTTCATCAATGATTCCACATTAATCTCATTTCCATGTACTAAACATACATATTGGTTTATTTAAAACAAAACCCCAAACTTTTATAAAATTGCATAAAAGCCCCAAACTTTCTCGAAATTACACAACTATCCCCAACACATCAAAATGTCAAAATTCAAAGACAGAATCCATAAAGAGGAGTAGGATATCCCTACCTCAAGGTTTGAGCTCAAAAGGAGATGAAAACCCAAGAATCAAAGTGCTCCAAACACCGACTTTTTCAGATTAAATCGAAGCCCTCGACAACCTCTACCTTTTTAACAAAGCAAGATGGGAAGGAAATGATCCTAGATAGATCAAACCTTAGAGAGAGTGTAAAGTTGGAGAGAGAAGCTCTCAGATCTTGAAGATTTGGACAAAAAGTTATAAAAAATATAACTTAAAACTCGCTTCATTGTCAGACCGATATAAACTTCGTTTCGAAGACTTGGTCGCCGAGCCGGACCTGAAAACCCTAGCTCGAACCAAGAAGGTCTTGCCCGAACCAACAACCCAGAAGCTCGCTCGAGCGAAGAGAAGCTCGCTCGAGCCAGGAGCTCGACCCTTTAGGTCTGCAACTAGGCCGACGCTCGGCGACAAAGCGCTTCGCTCGGCGAAAGCGAAGACCGAACCAGATCGCTCGAGCGAAGTCATGGTGTTCAGTCGATGCGAGCCGCGATCGCTTCGCTCGAAGCCACTCTGGCTCGACCCACCAGACACAAAACTCAAATCTCGCTCGAGCGACCAACTCCTCGCTCGAGCGAAGGACAAAAATTCTGGGCAGCAACCCTTGGTCCCCAAACACAACCAACCTGAAACGAACCTGCCCAACACATTCTATAACTCAAATACAATATATGAAAGGAAGTAAACAAGACAACAATCCACTACCAACATCCACGGACACATGTCCGGATCACTATACAACAAGGGGTAAACCCGGGATCGCTATATTCTGGATAGCCAAACCCATTTTTCGAACGAGCGAGAGAGAGACAGAGATAGAGAGAATTCTCGAGATGCCTGTAGAGAGAGAAAATGTGTGTGTGTGTGTGTGTGTGTGAGAGAGAGAGAGAGAGAGAGAGAGAGAGAGAGAGAGAGAGAATGAGAGAGAGCGAGAGCTGGCATCGACATAAATGAGAGTGAATGAGGTTAGTTTCGTCGGAGTGAGTAGTAGTGGACCTTTCTCTCATCTTCATGTTTGTTGCTAAGCCAAGCTAAAAAAAGAGTGAGGAAAAAGGCTCTATTTGGTATTTGGTAGATCTCTCCAAACATATTTTCGCTCTCATTTTTCAGTATCTTGTTTATTTACAATTTTTGAAAGTTAATTTCACATTTATTTTTGAAAATTCTTTTTAAGATGAGGAATTTTGAACTAACCGGTTATTCTCCCGAAAGTCCAGCCGGTCGTTCTCTCAGATATTCAGCTGATTGACCGGAACAATACATTTTTTTTTTTTACAATTGACACTATTAATTTTTATATTTTAAATTAAAAAAATTGGGAATTTTTTAAAATTTGTTATGAGCTTTGAATAAAATTTTAAGTTGTATGTTTGGTTATGACTTGTAAGTTTTTTTATCAAATAGCATATGTCACATCAAAAATTTTTCACTCAATTCAAAATTATTTTCAAAACTCATTCACCAAACAAATTTTCTAACTCAAATCATAATTCCAAAACTCACAAACTCAAAATACAACTCTATTCTCAAATCATATTTAGAAAACTCTACCAAACGTTACCAGTGTTTTGCATTAGAGAGGGCTTTGACTGCTATTCCTTTCGGATTCTTCATTTTTTGGAGGGTATTTTAGTCTTTTAATAATTACATTGGTCCCATTTGAGAACGGATGATTTTATTTACACACCACTAATATTTGTAGTGCGCACCATTACTTAGTACACGTGATAATTTTTATGATTGACAAATATCTTATTTCATACATTAACTTTTCATTACTAACATTATATACCACACCACTAACTATTTGAATACCCACTATCACACACATCAAAAACTATTCATCTTCACCACTATTACACACACCAAAAACTATTCATCTTCCCACAACACACAACAGCCAGAAAAATCACTACGCCGTCCTCGGCGTCTCACCTATTGCTTCCTCTGCTGACATCAAGAAGGCCTATCCTCTTCTGGCTCTCAAGGTAATAAGCTCTATACAAAAAAGTAATGGAGGTCTGATTTGATTTGATTTAGGATATGTTGTTGTAGTTGGAAAAACTTGTAATTGCTAGAAACTAAATAATAAAAAAAAAAGTTTCAACCTTTACAAATGCAAATTTCATTACGTGTATTCACTATTGCTTTGAGTAAAGTGATTATGTTCAACTTGTGGCTAATAATTATTCAGAATAAAGCCCTTCGATTTGATTTACCCGTTGAACTTCCATAGCAATTTATATTTTTAGTTTGGCTCAACTTTGATTGTTTGAACATAATATTAATATATAAAAAAATAAAATTAAACAAAGTAAATATGTTCAGAATATTTATATTGAACAAAATAAATAAGTGCATACTTTATATGCTGAACAACTTCAATTCATTTTGTTCAAATATAAATAATCGAACATTATATAAACGTTCAACTCTAATTATCCGAACACGACAAACAAACTCATCTTCCTAACATACGAACGAGACAAATAAAAAACCAAAAAGCTAAGTCATAAACTAACCTTATCAATATTTATATCGGAACCAACAATCTTAGTGCCATCCATGGTGTGCAAAACTTCAAAACTAATTGATTTCAATGTTCTTAAACCCTAAATCCTCAAAAGGAGTTTAAAAAATAAGTATAATGGAAAAGAGAATGAAGTGAGCTAATTGATAATGAATGATATATTGAGTATATGTTAATGGTGAAGATGATGATGAAATACAATGTTCACATGTTAAAATCCTAAACCTTATAAACATGATGGTGTGTGAAAAGTATTTTTTACTTTTAAATATGAATTTTTTGAATGGATAGAATACACCTCATCTTGTCCTTAATGGTCATTTCATTAAAAGATATTATTGTAATATAAATTTAATCTATTAATGGTGTGTACTGAGAGTATTAGTAGTGTGTAAATAGAATCACCCTTTGAAAATAGGCTATTTTAGTTGGCTATTTGACTTTCTAGCTACTTTAGTCTTGCCAAAAAAAGTTATGTTTGGGATGATAATTTGTAATGCCCAACAAAATTTACATTTGAATACACCACAACAAGCACAACAGTACACAGAAGAGCCATCTTTCTCATTGAACTAAGAATCAAGAGTTGACAATTACAGAGTTTATATTTCCACAATACCTTAAACTCATCTCCAAGTTCAATGACCTAGATGATATTACAAAAGAAATAGGCCCCCAAGGGCATACAACATTCCAAAATACTTGCTTAGTACAACAAGGTAAGTTCCTAAAGGTGTAATACAAAATTATAAGTCTTAACAACCAAAAAGTTATTGAGCTATTAAGTCCCGAACTAAACCACTGCTAAATCCTAGTCACTTCTAAAGTGGCGTATCATCATTTCCTGAAAAAGAAATATGGGTGAGTCATATGCCCAGTACGAATACATTTAACTAAGTATTTAATTATTTGAACAAGCTCACAGCATCATTGAGACGAGACAAAGTGAGTAATTAACATACTTGTATATACATAGCCAGTTATACAAAATAATACACAAGTGAATAATTTCATTCCATCTCACACCAAGCATTATCATATCAAAAAGGAAAACATACCATGAGTCCCCCCATAAGCGTCCAAACGTAAGAAATTCAAATCACTTTTAAAAAAAACAAAAAAAACGGAGAAAACCTTCTCATATTTATTGGCTATTGATATAGTAGGGCATAGGCATCCAAAATCATCTGTTTTTTTCACTTTTACCGGCTATTAATACGGCAGGACCAGTAGACACCCAAAAACATTTTTTTCACATTCGTCCGACGATAAGCTCAAGACAAGGCATTTGGGCACCTTAACTCCCCGCACGGGTACCAACACACACCATTACATCAAAACCGACTCTTATCCCGGGACTCATGCTCAATTTGCCAAACTTTCATTCATTCAACAAGTATTCAACACAATACAAGATGAAACACAACATCACACTCAAGAAGAATTAATCTACAAGCCACAATTTAATTGTCATTACAACATTCACATCTTTTATCCTTCATTGCTCACAAGACTCCAAGACCTTAAGAAGATTTCCAATCAAAGTACTACTCACTCTACTTGGTTGGAAATTAGGGTTTATAGTCAAATTTGGGGCTTTCCCTCTATTTTTATATACATGAATTCTCAATATCCATCTCCCTCTTTTATGTTGTTTTATTTGACATTTTAATAAGAAGTGAGTAGAATGTCCTTTCTTGGTAAATCCAAAGTTTAATTCATCCCAATCATGCAATCAAGCTTTAAAATCACAACAATATCATATAAACTTCTTCAAATCAAAGAAACACTAGGTTAAAAGTAACCCTACCTCAAGCTATGAGCCTAAGAATCAAGCTCCTTGATGAACCCTTCACCAAACAAAATTCCAATCGGTAAAGGTGATGATCTTCAAGTGTTCTTTACCCTTTGCAAGAGCGTTAGGTCAAATCCTAAGAGAATGAAGAGTATTTTGAGGTAGAAACTTAGGGTTTTTGGGGCTTGAGACAAGAAGGTGGAAGAGAGAAGAAAAAATGGAGAGAATAATATCGAATCGTACTTTTTAAACTGCAGAATCACATAGACCGCTCAAGCGCAACTTCTTTCGCTCAAGTGGACAACACAATTATGAGAAGATCGCTTGAGCAATAAATGACAAGTCCCAAAAGTTTTACAGAGCTACAGTGAAACTATTGGGAGCTCACATTCTACGCTTGAGCGGTCCTGCCTGCGAACTTGTGAGACACTGAGAGCAAAAATTCTCTGCTCGAGCGTAACTTCCTTCGCTCGAGCGGTTACCTGGAACGAAATGTCACATAATTGATTTTTGGGGCATTTACACGTAAGTCCTAATTTATGAACTTACATTAACTAAAATTATTTGGACCTTCAAGTCGTATTAAATTTTTAATAGTTGGAATTTCCCTTCAAACAATGATTGTTCATTATTTATGATTATCTATAAAGGAACATGATGATTTGATATTTATTTTGATTTTCAAAACTTTAAAACATCAATTTTCAAATTGAAAGAACTAAAAAAAAAATTATGTGCAAAAAACAAAAAAAAACTGCTAGCATTTGGTAGAGTTTTTTAAATATGATTTGAGAATATGAGTTGTATTTTAATTTTGCGAGTTTTGAAATTATGATTTGAGTGTGGAAAATTTGTTTGATGAATGACTTTTAAAAAGAGTTTTGAATTGAGTGAGAAATTTTTGATGTGGCATATGATATTTGATACAAAAACTTACAATTCATAACCAAACACACAAATCAAAATTCTATTCAAAACTCAGAATTTTTTTTTAAAAATTCTAAATTTTTTTTATTTAAAATATAAAAAATAACAGGTGGCAATTGTAATAAAATTTTTTTTTGCACTGTTCCAGTCAATCAGTCGGACGTTCGGAAGGACGACTGATTAGCCCAAATTTTTCCACCTTGGACAGAATTTTCAAAAATGAGTGTGGAATTAATTTTTGAAAACTGTAAACAAACATCACGTGCAAACCAAAGGATGGAATTAAAGTTCGAAAGCTCTACCAAATAGAGCTAAATGTTTTTTTAGTTTTTTTTTTTTGAAAAAAATGAATTATTTTTTGTGCAAAACTAAAAATTTTGTGTCTATAAAGGAACATAATGATGGAACATTAATGTGCAAAACTGAAAAAGAAAAACACTTTAAAAATGAAAAAACTGATAATGTTCTCAGTTTTATTGGGTTGTTGAATCAAACCAATAAATAGAAAGGCAAAAATGTTTAATCTCATGCTCTGTTTTTTTGATTAGTTAGTAAAACAATTATCTGGAACATTATTATGCAAAATTGATAATATTCTTAATTTTAAAAATTGGAAAAAATTGATAATATTTTCAGTTTTAATAAATAGGACTTGTTGATTCAAAAAAATCTTAAATAGAATCTGAGCTACCATAATATTTGTAAATAGGACTTTTAAGTAATTAACTCTTGATTTTTTTTTTTTTTTTTTTTTTTTTTTTTGTATTTAACTTGATGGTTGTGAGAGAAGGGGTGAAATGATTATTAGTTATTTTAACCTTTTTTTTTTAAAACCCGTTTGGAAATATGCTACTTTAGTTGGTTATTTGCCTTTTTTATTATGTTAGCATGACTAAAAAAATTGTGTTTGAGATGTTAGCTAATTTTTTTGTAATTGATTTGATGGTTGGGAGGAAAAAAATAAAATAATTATGAGTTAAATTTAACATTTTGTTTTATTGGTTATTTCATCGTATTTTATCTTTATTAACTATTTTAGTAAAATAGCCTCTAGCCAAACAAAGACCGTTATAACATGAGTGTAATCTGTTCAGTTTGATGTTTAGTATTAAACCGGACAAGTCAAATCATTTTAATTTTATTAATTGAGAAATTGAAATCGATCATGTTATGATTCAGTTTTATGATTATTTTAATTTAATTGATGTTTGAGATTAAATTTTTTTAAATGGTTTTTTAGGTCATTAACCTTGTTTTTTTAATTTCAAAACTTTTTACATTTTTTTTTAAAAAAAATTCTCTTTTGTTTTTGTCATTAGTAAATATTTTTGTGGATTTGGTCTACACAAGGTTGGCTTGAAAAGAAAAAAAAGAAATTACATAATATTGAAAAAAAAATCACTAAAAATACAAAAGATTTAAAAAAATAACTTTTTAGTTGTACATCAAAAATATTTTAAAGGTTTATAACACTGTGTAGAATCTCATACTAAAAATAAATAAAGAGAAAGAGTGAGGTTATTCTATAAGTTCTTCACTCTAATTTTTGTTGCAAAACATATGGTATTAGTTATTTATCTTATAACGCTCAAATAATTTGAATATAAAGAATATATAAATATATAATATTTCAATTGATTTGGTTGGCATTAATGACAAAATTAAGAAAAAAATTATTTACACACCATCAAACCTTTTAGTACACACCATTTTCATAATTTATTTATTACACTTATATCCCTTAATATATAATATTTCGATTGATTAGGCTGGCATTAATGAAAAAATTAAGAAAAATTTTATTTACGCACCATGAAACCTTTCAGTACACACTATTTTCGTAATTTTTTTTTATTACACTTACATCCCTTTATCAAATTACCATTTTAGACATATTTCTAAACCCAAAGACTCTCAATACACATCTTTCTTCTCTCTGCAAATTTAGCGCCGACGTTGGTGATGCGATCTACAATCCTCATAGCACCTCCCCACCTCTTCACGTCACCTTCACCAACCACTTTCCTTTCCTAGTACCCCCATTTTGCCACCTCTTCATTTCTCCAAAACCACCAACCATCGTCGTCTCCTCTATGAGTTGTTTCATAACATTGCCTTACTCAAACGAAGAAAGCAGATCGCGATCTTGCAATCACGATTGTGTGTGTGTGTGTGTGTGAGAGAGAGAGAGAGAGTTGAGAAATTGTAGGTGGAAAAGAGAGAGATCATAAGTGGGTAGCAGAGAGAGGTAGAAGTGATGTAGCAGAAGTGATGCGAATGATAGCAGTAATAGCAGCGAAAGGAAAAAGAGGCTACTCAAAGTAGATGGCGGCGAAAAGAGTAGGTGGCTAGAGAGAGAGTGGCAGTCGGCAGTGATGGTTAGGGTTAGGGTTAGGGTTAAGTTTATAACGATTCTGGTTTAGACCGACCCATTTTATTGCTTTTGAATCCGAGGACTCATGTACTTAACTGTTGTTCATCTCTTTTCCATCTTAAAGCTTGTTGAGTTTGGTTATTGGGAGTTTTGATTGTGTTTGAAACAGGTTAGGAAGTCAATTTTTTAATAAGTTGTTATCCAGATTTTTGCTTGTTCACTTGAGCGATGCTTCTTGAGCTCGAGCGATCTTTTACAGTCTGTAAAACTACTAAGAGTGTGATATCTGCGCTCAAGCGACACTTCTTGAGCTCGAGCAGTCTTTTGTAGTCTGCAAAACTACTGGAAGGGCATCATTGTGTGCTTGAGCGATGGTTTTGGTTGCTCAAGCGGTATTACTTATTGTGTCTGTTGCTCGAGCAACCATTTTTGCGTTCGAACAGTCTGCGTGTATATCAATCCGAAAGGAAGCTATTCTCAGTCACTTTTTCATCTCTTTCTCTCTCTAAACAGTCCAAAACCCTAGATCCACACACACACACACTCTCTAGTTATCATTTCTAGCCCCAAATACTCTAATTTATGGGTTTCCTTACCCTAGTCCTTTGGAGAAAAATGTTGAGCACATCGAGGGCTTCATTTTAATATGAGCATTTCATGTTTTTGATTCCATCAAATTCTACCCATCGTTTCTTCATGTCTTCAAGTTTAAGGTAGGGATTTCTTTGACTTTTTTATATGATTTTTAGTTTAGTTATTTGTTCTTTGAAAGGGGTATTGATTTGGAAATTTTGGGAAAAATCTAGGGTTTGGATTTGAAATCAAAAAAGGAGTTTTCCAAATGGATTCTTGAAAAATGGTTGTGAGATGTATTTATGAGTGAGATATGTTAGAATGGTGGATATTTCTTCTTGAAATTGATTTTGCAAAACAAAGGAGGTTTTGCCCTAGATTTTTTGATATCTAGAATTGTGAAAGGAAAATGGAAAATGATGTTGGGTGTTGTGGAATTAGAACAATGTTTATGTTGATGATGATGGTGGAGTTAGATATGTAGTATCACTCCCATTGTAAATGATGAAATTATGTCTTTTGATTAGAAATCATCTATTGAATATAAATATCTATTTTAGGCTATCGGTGAAAGATATTCTTGATTGTTGTAGACATTGCATGAGGATTAGGTTGAATTGAAATTAATTTCTCATACATTGTGCATCGGACATCATTTCCTATTGAACATTGTAAATATATTAATTTTGAGGAAAAAAAAGGGTGAATAACGTGGTGAATCTGGTTAGAGGGTGTGGTTGGGATTTTTATTATGTTGGCCTATGTGTCCTTGGTGAAAGTCCAAAAACCAACACAGTTAAGTGCCGATCCTTTTGGTTAGTACCAGTAAAATGGCTTTGGTAGTGCTTGTATAGCCTACTGGCAGACACATACCTAGAGATTCCCAGTGTATTGTACCCACTGCCCTGTTTTCAATTATAAAAGGATTATTTTCATGAATTGATTTATAATTTGGCAATACATTGTTTTGAGATGGAAAACGAGGAATGTTTGACAAATGGCATGCATGTGCATTCACCTTATAATTTTGCTAAGATTCGTATACTATGTTAGAGTATCTCTACTGGGCTATGGCTCATCCTATGTGGAAAATAACTTTTAGGTGTTGATGATATGCCTCTACCAAGGACGTAGTGTCACGACCCAAACCCACCCCTATAGGTTTAGCTTCATGATCGGCCAGTAATCTTGGATTACCTACGGCTTCTATTAATGAAACATCTTTAAATTAATTTGCGGAGCTTAGCGGAAGTAATGTAAGACTTGAAAATAATCCATTGAGCTGTGCTTATATAAAGAGACTTCACATTAAAGTTGTGCAACCATTCATAAAGTGCATACATAACAAAAGTATAAGACATCTAATCTATCCAACAAAACTCCACAATCTATAATTAATCAAAAAACCCCTATACAAAAACCAAAACTAAAAGTTCATAATAAAAGGGGTTTAGACTTTGCTTGGCTCCACGTGAGTCTAAGTTGGCTCCTTCTCGGAAGCTCTACAAAAGGTTGACAATGGAGTGATTTCGAGGCAATCTCTATCCTTGATGCTCGACTTGCTCACCTACATATACATATAAATAGTGAGCCAAGGCCCAGTGAGTAATAACAGAATAAAGAGGTTATATGAATGAAGTTTGATAACAATTCCAATATCAATTTTGATTTCAATTCAAATCTCGATATCAATAGCCATTTCATTCAATTTACGTGGCGCATCCAGTGGAGTAACAATGCATCAATGACAATGGGACCATAAGGGTCAATCAATGGAACCACGATGGGTCATTCAATATTCCATATTCCACGAGGGTCTAACATCAGAGATTTTTGTGTTTCAATTGATCCAATGGGCGACAGTATTGTTTCCCCCCAAGTGACGGCCAATGGGTCATGGTATTATATCCCCCAAGCGAGGGCCTATTAAACAATGGGCTATGGTATTAATTTCCCCCAGGCAATGGTCTATTAAAGGATGCCACGATTTCAATTTCAAATAGAACTTCATTCATTAAGGAAAATAGCATTTCAATAAACCATTTCATCAATCATTATAACGTTTCAATAAGCCATTCAATCAATCATATATCAATTTCGAGAATAATAACAGTTTTGAAAGTAAATATCCCTTGAACATATCGTTATAAAGTTACTACTCACAGTGGGTTCTATCGATGCTAGGCCTCGGACGTCCACATATACAAAACACATAACAAATACACAATTGAAGCACTATTCAATAACCATTTCACTTTAATTCAACTCTTCTTATGTGTTTCTAACTCATTCCATGATTATATGAGTTCAATTGGTGCCTAAGAGTAGTTGAAATGATATGAGGATGCAAGTATGCACTTTAAAAGAATTAGTCAAAATTTGCTAAAAATAGGGTCTTCGCTCGAGCGGTCTGCAAAACTTTGTAAAAGTACTGGTTACTTGCTTTTTAGGCTCGAGCCAACTTTTTGTTGCTCAAGCCATGAGTAATGCAAAATAGGGTTCGCTCGAGCGCAAATTTTGTCGCTTGAGCCACTATGTAATTCTCTATAAAACTTCAGGGAGCCTAACTTTTACGCTCGAGCGAACTGGTCGAATTTTGGATTTTCCAGATTTATGTTTAAAGTTCAAAACATGATCCCAAAGGCTCAAAGCTTGCAAGTTTGGTACAAAAACAGGGAAAAACATTATGTAACATGAAAACATTCTCAATTTGAAACCAATTACTCAAAATCATGAACCAAATTCCAAAATCAAGCTTAAATCATGAGGTTGAAACCATGCATGACATGAATTGCACTCTTTTCTTTTCAAAACTCTCATGCATGAGATGAAAAGTGGTAAAACTATGAATCATCTTCAAAAATGTCAAATATAGTTTCATACATGTGGAAAATTCCATAAAATTCAAACTCAAATTGGTGATTCATGCATGCATGTACATAATTCAACTCAATTCTTCCAATTCAAAGTAATTCATGCCTCCATTGTACAATTACATGGAAATGAACTCAAGAACTAGATGAATTCAACTTCTACATTTTTATTTACAAGGATTAAGGTTGAAGATCATACCTAAGGCTTGAATTCAAGTGTAGCCTAGTTCAATTCTTCAAATCTCCTTAAATTCCTTTACAATTCTCCTCTCTCTCTCTCTCTCTCTAGAGTTGCTTCTCACTCTCTTTCTCTCTAAAATCTCAGCCAAGGGTTGTACAATATGAGCTCAAACATGATTAAGGCCTTATATAGGGTATGATTAGCTTAGGCTAATTAAGCTTGCTTAAGGATAATTAATCCCACTCAACTTTGATTAGTTCTAATTATTTTATTCTAATTATTTCGATTCGAATCAAATATCAATTAAAGTTTTCATAAAATTCTAAATATTATAATTAGTCAATTGGGCTAGTCAATTTTTGTTTCTGAAGCCGTTTGGGCCTTCAATTTCTGATTCTAAGTCGATAAGCAAACAGATATTCCATGTATCAATAGATAACCGCAAAATTAAGCATACAATCACACAATTAAACACACAATCATGCAATTAAGCTTATTGGAATAATTGAATATAATATTATGTAGGTCGGGGTTATCACATGTAACTTGGGAGGACTTGGAGCTTAAGGCTCCAGTTTTGGTTTCTTGATGTAATTATTTTTTTTTTTAGCCTAGGGCTTTACTTATATTGAGTTTAAACTTATTTTGTTATAACAAAGCATCGTCTTGGAAAGTTGTAGCCATTAAGACATTTCATTACTTGGTTTTATTTCTCATTTTACTCTTGTATTCATGCCATATGTTATAGATTCAAAATATAGGATTGATGAATATATTGCACATATCATCTTTTGTAATGATCAAAGTTATAATGAATAGAAGTTATGAGATTATTGATCAATTGTAGCACTAATATGGGATGGGATAATGTTTATTATTTCGGAGCGTTATAGGGTTTGTAATAGAGAAGTGAAAAGAAATTGATGGTGTGAAGTGAAAAGAAATCAAAGAATTGAAAATTTGTGTGGTGTGTATTAAGAAAAGGTGTGTACTGAGAGGTTGTATAGTATCTAAATAGAATTACCTAAAAATTAAAACAATAGTACCTTTTGTTTAAAATTTCAGTGGGCCTTCATTGATCATCATTTCAACCCCTACATGAAAGGAAAATACCTAACAGGCCATTAAAATTTTCATTTTTTTAAAAGGTTTAATATTAAGGATGAACAGATGAATCGAAAAATTCATAATCCGAACCGGTCTAGATTTGATTTGGTTTTTCTAATTTGTGGTTTTGGATTAACTGTTTAATATTAGGGGTGAGCAGATGAACCAATCCAGATTTGGTTTGATGCTTCTAATTCGTGGTTCCAGATTGGTTTGAAAAATTAGCAATCTGTTGTTTAGGATCGGTTTCGGATTATGATATATGGTTCTAGATTGAATATGATCCAGACCGTTTATTATCCCACCCTATCATTATACCATATATCCTACTTTATACAATCCTAACCTTTTACATACAAACCCAAATAAGAAACCCGCAAAAAAAGAAAAGAAAGAAAGAGGTGTTGCTCTCAATAGAACTACCACTAATTATCAATAATCAATTTATTAATTTTACAAGTTGGTTTGGGTTGTTGTTGTTACTGTGTTGTGCTGCTGTTTTTCTTGCTTTTTTATTATAAATTATTTAGCATAAGTTTAGTTTTGTAACTATTATTGTCATGACAAAATATTTGTTAAAAGAGAGTTTTATTTGCTAGATGTTGAACTTATGTTTATTTGTTAGATGATGAGCTTATATTTATGGAAAATGCTAAAGACTCCAAAAGATTTACCAAAATTTCTACTAAATGTTTCACATGAGTGTGGGACCCACATGGTGGAAATTTTGGTAAATCTTTTGGGGTTTCTAGCATTACTCTATATTTATTTGCTATATGTTGAATGTTTTTAGAACAATATTATATGATTTTTATTATGTGAAACAGTGGTTCCAAATCGAACTGATCCATATTTAAATAGTTTAGTTTGGATTGGTTCCATGGTTTATTTAGATGTTCGAATTGGTTCTAATTTTTATGGAACCGTAATTCACGAATTTGTTTTGATTTCATTCCAAACCGAACCGATCCGGACCATGCTCACCCTTATTTAATTTATATGTAATATAGAAGGGGAGATAATTTTTTTTTTTTTGTACTTTTATTTTTGGGTGATTCTACTTACACCACTACTTTACCTCTTTACACCCTCCATATGAGTTTTTTTTTCTTCCCAATTTTATCCATTTGTGAAATTACCTTTAAGGACCAAACACTAAAATTAAATATATTTTATTATCTCCTTACGCCCCTTGGTCTTCAATCCCTACTCCTCTTTTTCCTTTCTTAATTTTTCTTTTATCTTACACATCTCTTTTCAAAAGTGAGAATCATAATATTTTGATCATTAAAGAAAGCAATGGATGAAAAAACGGTGGTGAAGAACCATCAAAAAAGTAAAATTGTGAGTTTTTTTTTTTTTTAATTTATTTGGTAGGTTTTGGTTTCGTTTTTCTGGACTGGTGTTTGACTTTCGTTCGGTAGTTTGAAATCGAACAAAATAAAATAGTCTGGCATCACATTGTCGAACTAAAAATATAAGTTTGGTAACTAACTACCGAATAAAAGATACATTTTCAGTAACCCTAAACCGATTTTTTTTTTTTAATTTGTTCGGCTTCTCATTACCATGTATTTTCAGTTATATATATATATATATTTATTTATTTTTTTGCCTGGAAGGGTTATATTTATACTCATTGCAACAACACAAGTATTGCAACATTAGTGGACTCTAGTCATGAATTCATTACATACGAGGTTTGTTAAGTTTTTTTTTTTTTTTTTTTTTTTTTTTTTTTTTAATTTGTATTGAGTTTTATTAATAATTTGACGTATAAATGTATTTATTATCTTTAGATTTTTAGTAGTCATGAAGCATTAATTAAATGAGCTTTTGACGTTGGGAAGAAGACTAGATTTGTCATTGTTATAAAGACATCAAATGCGGGAGACAATGGCAGAAAATCAAGACTTACATTTGCTTGTAAAATATGTGGTTACTATAGAGATAACAGGAAGATCAAGAAAGAACGATTGAGGTTGATAGGTTCTAAAAAGTGTGGATGTCTATTTCTATTGAGGGAGAAAAATTACCTACAAATTACTAAGACGAATTGTGATAACATGTTTGATTGATGGATGCAAACAATAACAGATTTTATGGATACTTTATGGATATTCATACACTTGATGTTTTTATGAATAATTTTATGGATACTTTTTATGTATGATTTTATGGATGCGTGTTTGATTTATGAATTTTTGTATGGATGCTTCAAGGAAAAGGTAAATCTTTCAATGTACAACAACAGGGTCTAGACAACTCTATTGTAGTTTGGCAACATAACACTAGAGTAATTCCATTTGTATAACAATGTATCATTGAACATGCACTTCACAAGTGGCCCAAATCAATTTCCTGTTGTCATCTAATTGGATAGCAACATAATGTTGGGAAAAAAAATATTGCCTGGTAACATGGCACTGGAGTAATTCAAATTAATTAGCGTTGTATTACCGAATAGGCACACCATAAATTAAAAAATCATTGTTTGGAAGAAAGTATCTCTATAAATGTATAGCAACAAAATGCTGGAGAGATCTATTTTTTCCGGCAGCATATCACCGAAATAATGTAAATTGTTTAATACCGTGTTACCAAATTTAGTGGTGTAAAGAGATGAAATAGTTAATTTAGTGTTAGTTTTGGTAATATATTGGGGATGTAATGAGAATTACATTTTTTTTAATGGTGTAATGAGATGGAGGGTATAAAGAGGTAAAATAGTGATGTAAGTAGAATCACCCTTATTTTTGGTGCACTATTGAAAGGCATAGTTGGTAGCATGACAATATTTGTAAAAGGGCGAAACTACCCCTAGTCAATTGCGTTAAAAAAAAATTCCAAATAATAGACATTTGCAAAAAGCAAGTTATCAAGTTTGGTTTTTTGTTTTTGAAAAGAGTACGTGATGTAATAATATGTCCAAGCATTCGAGAATCTTAAATTCGTCAAAACTAATTTGAAATTAATGCTCCACCATTTTCTTTTTATGATATTTTTAAACATGTCCTGTATCAACGTTACATAACTGATTTTTATAAATGTGATCGAATGCTTTTAAACTAACCATTATTATAGTTAGAACCAACAGTCAAATATTTCAACTATTAATCAAATAAAGATTTGATGGCGTAAACTCTTCTAAATAAATGAAAAATATAAGAACATTAAAGCATATCAAATGCAATAAAAAATGTTCAAGTTCAAAGGTTAATTTTAAAACTAAATGCTCCAACATTTTAGTTATGCACATGTTTTGTATATTTGTTGTGTCCAGTGGTAGAGCCAGGAATTTAATATGGGGGGGGGGGGTACCCATTAATTATAATCTCAAATTTTTTCTTCCCCAATCAATAACAATAACATAATAATAATTTTTCGAACTAATGTTAAACATTAAAAATTAATATCCATTACAAAAAGTTTTAAATTTTAAACTTTTACAATTGACCCCGACGAGTTTTCATCTTTTGAAATCTTTCCATAATAGTATCATTGTCAATGCTATCAAAAATATCTCTCTCAGTATAGACAATCAAGCTATCATTCATCCATTCATCACCTATTCGGTTCCGCAACCAATTTTTCACAATATTCATAGCTGAAAATACCCTCTCAACAGTAGCAGTTGCAACAGGTAAGATTAATGCTAAAGTCAAGAGCAAATGCACCAATGGATATACTTTGTCTTTTCCAGTCTCTACCATTTTCTTAGCAAGATCGACAATTCCATTCAACATTGAGAACTCACTATTGGATAACATGTCGATAATATATGTATCATGTTGATCATTAAGTACCATGAGCTCCACTGAAGAAAATTTTTTGGGATAAAATTCAACAAGATGAATTAACTTTTTTCTGTCAAAACTAGAGAAAGAGTTAGATGGATTCAAACATGCCACACAAAGTAACAACTCAGTGTTCGACTCAGTGAAACGAGCATTTAGTTCTTGAATTTGCATATCCAAAATAGTGTAGAATAACTCAGTGCGATAGTAATGTAAGTTTGCAATTTCTTGAGCATTGCACCTTTTTCTCTCTCGAGCTACAAACATATCTTCCATTTGGGGAACATCAATTTCATGCTTTTCACAAAAAGACAAAATATCATCAAGTAAAGATGTCCACCCACTCTCCCTTGTCTTTTGGAGTCATACTTTAGAAATTTGAACTAAATTCATGGCATTAACAATATCTTGATCTTTCCTTTGTAGTGCTTGCGATAACTCACTTGTAATAGCCAATATCGTTTTCATCAAAAGAAGGTTGAATACAAACTGAAATGATTGAATTGAGTCCAACAATATATTCGCTTCTGCTCATTGTTCTGAATTTGAACCATCCTCTGAAATCATTTCAAGCACATCAATCACTGTTGAAAACATACTAGCCAAGCTGACTAAAGTACCATAGTGTGAACCCCAACGTGTATCACCAGCACGTTTAAGATTAGTTTCTTGATTTAAGCCTTGCCCACTAGATAGCTCTCCAGTATTAAGTGCCTCAGCAACTTTTGCAGCTTGCTTCTCCCTAACAATATCTCGGCGTTTACATGATGCTCCAACAACATTCACCACATTAGAAACCAAAGTGAAAAGTAAAGCAATTTGATTATGATTCTTTGCCACGGCTACAAGTGCCAATTGCAATTGATGAGCAAAACAATGAACATAATATGCACAAGGATTCTCTTTCAGTATAAGTGTTTTAAGACCATTGAACTCACCTTGCATATTACTAGCCCCATCATATCCTTGACCCTGCAATCTAAAAATACTCAATCCAAGTTTGGAGAATAAATTTTCCATAGCTTGTTTAAGAGAGAGAGCATTCGTATTAGCAACATGCTCAATACCCAAAAAGCGCTCAATCACTTGGCCTTTTTTGTCAACATATCGTATTACAACTGCCATTTGCTCCTTGATTGATATGTCATGGGCTTTATCAATCAAAATAGAAAAAAGTGCATCACCAAGATCTATAATAATCACATTGATAGTTTCAAATGCGGCTACATTTACAATGTCTTTTTGAATATTAGGAGATGTCAACTTGAGATTTTGTGGAGCATTGCTCAATGCAACCATTTTGACATCTTCATTATGATCAGCAAGAAACTTGAGAAGTTCAAGAAAATTTCCTTGGTTACTTGAATTTTTAGATTCATTATGCCCATGAAACGCAAGTCCTTGTCTTAGAAGAAATTTAACGCAATCACCCAATGAATTCAAACATGTTCAATACTCAATTTGAGCTTGATCAGATTGTTTGAAAAAAAATCGTTTCAATATGTTGGTTTTGGTTTAACAAGTCTTGACAGTTACTCGAAACTTAATTATGAGCACTATTGGGACCTCCAACATGAGTCTGAATTTTTTCTTTTTTCTTCCAATTTGAGAAACCCTCACCAATAAAAGAATCACTACCAACTTGATCTCCAATATCGGGTTTGAAAAGATAACAACAAAAACAAAATGCTGCATCTTTTGCTACACTATACTCCAACCAATTAGGAAATTCACTAAACGAAGCCTGATTAAATCGCCAAAGTTTTTGTCTAGATTTTTGTGGAAAATTATGATCACAAGGTTGACAATGACCTTTTTGTAGATATGCCCTACGAATTCGGTCTCGATCATTAGCATTATAGTCCATAATCCGAGGCTGTAGTCCTGTATCTGCAGGAAGGTCTACTAAGTTGATTTCTATGCGACTTTGTTTTGCGGAGGAATAATTTTCATCTTTTTCTTGAGAAAGAGATGATTCCCACTTTGATTTTCTTTTGAAATATTTCTCCATGACTGTTTGAAAAAACTCGAAATCAAAATAAAAATTCATAATCAAAATCTCAAACCCCCCACAAATCAAAATCTTCAATTTTAATACAAATCAAAAAATTTAAATCAGCACAAATCACAACAAATCAAAATTTTTAATTTTAGCACAAATTATAACAAATCAAAATCCCTAATTTAAATATTAATCACTACAAATTAATATTTTTAATTTTAGCACAAATCAAATCTCTAATTTTGGCATAAACAATAACAAACCAAAATCCCTAATTTAATATAAATCACCACCAATTAAGATTAATAATTTTAGCATATCAAAATCTCTTATTTTAACATAAATAATAACAAATAAAAAAAATTTACAAATCAAAACTTAACAAATAATTATAAATTAATACTCATAATTTTTATTTAAAAGTTAAAAAAATAATAATAAAGTTACCTGTAAACAATGAAGAGAAGATACCAAGGTTGTAGTGTGGTCCCAAATCTGTATTGTGTAATCCTAATTTGGTTAATCGTGAGTCGGTAAATTGGAAAACAACAAAGGGAGACAAAGAAAATATGAAGATACTTCACAAGTACTGTGAATAAATAAAAAAATAAAGAATTTTATACATGTGTAGGGTTTTAGAGTTTTAACCTTGTTATAATTTGAGTTGTGTGCACTCACCTAAAAAAAAGTTGTGTATCAATATTTAATTGGGATTGAGTTTCAAAAATAAATAAAAATACAAACGTGGGTGCTAGATAGCGTGTGGTGTGTGTGTGTATCAGTGGGTTAGTGGGTTTGAATGTGTGTGAAAGTGAAAGGCAACCACACTTAAAAATAATAATAATAATAATAATAATAATAATAATTTCAAAAGTCAGGGGGGCACGTAACCCCTCTGAGCCCAAGCTCCCTCCGCCCCGGGTTATGTCACAGATTGTTATAAAAATTAAGAAAATTAAAAAGAAACTATATATAAAAATAGGTAAGCTTATCTATACAAATGGGTGATGTCATTTGAGAACATAGGAAAATATTAATCTATGGATTTCTTTTTTCATAACACTATTTGTTATTCAAAAAATGGACTAAGTGGCAATCTTGAAAATAATGTACCATTGGTGAATATTTGAGCAATCATATAATCTGACTCACTTGAATAAATAAGAAAATTTTGTGTAATTTATTAATTTGTATATGATTTCTCTTTGAAGTAGTATAATTCAAAGGGTAATGTTAGCGATACTAAATTTTTTATGAAACAAATGACTAAATGTCTCACATGGGTATGTGGTCCGCAATTTTGTAGACCCCACACCTATGTGAGACATTTGATCATTCGTTTAGTAGAAAATTTGAGACCTATAGCATTTCTCTAATCCAAAATTAGAGGGCAAAATAATCACTTTTGTTTTAGTATTGCAAAATTGTGTACAACAAATGCATGCAATGCACATTACATATACCAATTAGTGTACTAACACTAGTTATGATATTGTTATTGATCTCACTTATTAATCACATTACAAATATCAAAAACCTCTTAAATTCTGTCACATCATCAATTGATATATTAATTAATATATTAATTGGTGCATATAGTACTATTCATCTATAACACTTAATTGAGTAATTTTACTTTTTTTAATTTATTTATTTTATTTTATGAAATCTAAAGGGATAAGAATGCATTTAAGAACTTCTAACTTTATAATTAATACGTGTTATAGAGAGAAAATGAGAATGTGAGAGAGAGAGTAGTGGACCTTTCTCTCATTTTTTTGATTGAATGAGGGCTTTGATTGCCATTCCTTTCGGATTCTTCATTTTTTGTAGGGTATTTTAGTTTTTTAATAATTACATTAGCCCATTTGAGAATAAACTCTTTTAATTGATTATTTGACTTTTTAATTATTTTAACTTAGCTTAAAAAGTTATGTTTAGAATGATAGTTGATTTTTTTTTTTTTTTTTTTTTTGTTGTAGCCAATTTTTTGGTTATGAGAGAAAAAATGAAATGATTATGGGTTGGATGTGACATTTTGTCTTATTACTTATTTTAACTTATTTTATCTTTATTGATTAATTTAGTCAAATAGCCTCTAACCAAACAAGATCATCATAATATAAGTTTAATTGGTTCGGTTTGATATTTAGTATTAAACCGAACAAATCAAATTATTTTAATTTTATTAATTATGAAATTCAAATCGTTATGATTCAATATTATGATTATTTTAATTTAATTGGTGTTTGAGTTTAGTTTATTCAATGGTTTTTCTCGTCATTAACCTTTCTTTTCTTTTTTTTTTATCTTTTTCTTTTTCTTTTTTTAATTTCAAAACTCTTTACATTTTTATTTTTTATTTTTCTCTTTTCTTTTTGTCATTACTAAATATTTTTGTGGATTTTTTTTATTATAACTTTTTATATTTGTCTACACAAGATAGGCTTGAAAGAAAAAAAAAGAAAAGATTTAAAAAATAACTTTTTAGTTGCATGCCAAAAATATTTTAAAGATTTATAACACTGTGTAGAATCTCAGACTAAATATAAATAAAGAGAAAGAGCGAGGTTATTCTATAATTTCTTCACTTCAATTTTTGTTGTAAAACATATGGTATTAGTTATTTATTTTATAACGCTCAAATAATTTGAATATAAAGGATATATAAATATATAATATTTCAATTAATTTGGTTGACATTAATGAAAAGATTAAGAAAAATTCTATTTATATGTCATCAAACCTCTCAGTACACACCATTTTCATAATTTTTTTATTACACTTATATCCCTTTATAAAATTACCATTTTGGACACATTTCTAAAGCCAAAGACTCTCAATACACATCTTTCTTTTGTCTGCAAATTCAGCATCGGCGTTGGTGCCAGCTATGCCATCTACAATCCTCACAGCACCTCTCCACCTCTTCTCATCACCTTTACCAACCATTTTCCCTCCCTAGTACCCCCCTTCCGCTACCCATTTCATTCCCCTAAAACCACCAACCATAGCCGCCATCACTGTCTCCTCCATGAGTTGTTCCCCAACGCTGCATCAACCCAACCAAGATGGTAGATTGCAATTGAGAAAGAGCGAGAGTGCAAGAAATCACATAAATGAGAGAGAGAGAGAGAGAGAGAGAGAGAGAGAGAGATTGCAGGTGGGTGGGATAGAGATTGTAGGTGGATGGTAGAGAGAAGTGGAGGTGATGGCAACGTGCCAGAAATGACAAGAATGATGGCTACAAAACAGCGAAAGGAAAGAGAAACTGCGCAGAGTAGGTGGTAGTGAGAAGGGTAGATGGCTAGAGAGGAAGTGACGACCAACGATGATGGTTAGGGTTAGGGTTAGGGTTTGTGATAAAGAGTTGAAGAAGAATAAGGTAATTTAGGATTTTTAAAAAATTAATGGTGTGACGTGAGAAGAAATCAAAGAATTGAAAATCTAGCTAGTATGTATGGAGAAAATGATGTGTACTGAGAGGTATGGTGTCTAAATAGAATTACCTAAAAATTAAAACAATAGTACCTTTTGTTTAAAATTTCAATAGGCCTTCATTGATCATCATTTCTACCCTTATATGAAAGGAAAATATCTAACATGCCATTAAAATTTTCATTTTTTTTAAAGGTTTAATATTAGGGGTGAGCAGGTGAATCGAAAAATTCGTAATCCAAACCGGTCTAGCTCAATCCGGTAAGTTTGGTTTGGTTTTTCTAATCTTTAGTTCCTGATTGGTTTGAAAAATTATCATTCCATTGTTTACGGATTGGTACCGGATTATGATACATGGTTCTGGATTGAATATGATCCAGACCATTTACTATTCTGCCCTACTATAGACTGCCTGGAACTCCGCTTCGTGTGCGAGGGCGTGAATTGTAGTTCTTAGCTACTACAGTTCGGACTCATGTCACGGTTCTGAATCTAATCTCGCAAAGTGCAATGCAAGACTGATAAATCACCAAAGAGTCCAAATCCGGCAAATCGTTTTGGAAAACTGATTTTTATAAAGAAGTGCCAAACATGGACTACTTTGCCAGATTTCAGAGTCGCCACCTAAATATTTTATTTTGAAAAATTTAGGAAACCCTGACTCGTGCCTAAGGCCACGTGTCCATCATCACCAAAGTTGCCTAGGCTCGAGAACTTTGGTATGAGAGGGGAAGGTCCTGAAATGAGCACCCCCGCTTGCCCGATCAAAGATCGGCCTTCATTGACATGATATGTTGTTTTTGAAAACACATGTGTTCTTATTACGGTTATTAACCTAGAATTACTATGTGATGCGTACAACATACAAGTATAGACTAAATCACTCAAGTTGGAACAAAACATCTCATGTTTGTTTGTTTGAAAATGGTTTGAAAGTTGCTACTCGCAAGTAGGCTAAGTCGTAGATTTGCCACCCTTAAGTGGGCTTAGGAAAACATGATGATTTGCCACTTCAAGTGGGCTTAAAACTCGCTTTTCGATGAATTGTTCCAATTCAAGCAATCCAACCTTCATCCACAGACATTCATGCAGTTATATCAGTTAAGCAAATAGCCTCATGGCAAGCATGCTATACATGCAACATACACATCTCATGCAGTATGCTAAAGCGTAAAAGCTTACCTAGTACTCCGAGCCAAAAAAGAAGCTAGTTAGTAATCAATGCATGATCCTAGCTAAGTTAAGAATGCCTAATGCAACACATGCAAAATGTAACTAAGATAGGCTTGGCTATTCTAAGATGTCATGTGAATGCAACTTGATAACACGTATTCAATTTGGAATTGAAATACAAAGCAGTTTGTATGATGCGCCAAACCCGGTGCATGTAAGATATATGAATGGATGCAAACATGCTAGCATAAGGACGCTAATCGAAATATGTCCTAAAACTAACCACTAAAAGCGGATAAGTAAAAGGGAGAAAGAAATGGGGTTGGAAGACACGCATCACACACACACACGCTTATTACAACAGTTGTGCCCTCTCGACGAAGGGTCGCAATAATAAGCTAACTAGCTAATCTAAGCTAATTAAACTAATTATTACAAATCAAAACTAATTAACTAACAAGTTAATTAATTATTACAAAATGAAGCTAATTAACTAACAAGCTAACTAATTAGTTATTACAAACACAAATAAATAGCTAAGCGCATTAACTACTTAAGTACAAAACCAATACATTAGCTAGCTAAGTAAAGAAGCTAAGTAAAGCAAATAAAAGGGGCCTCGGAGCGAGAAGCGCATGCATGCTCGGTCGCTTCGTTCGGAAATCCATCGCGATGTCCCAATTTGCCTCTGTTTTCAATTGTTCTCAGAATCTTGCACAAAGCTCCAGATTGCTTTTGCTCCACCATGGGGACCTCCAGGAGCATGGCCGACCACTTCTTGGTGTTGCCCACTACCTACCGACCACCTACGTTTGCTGCAGACCAAAAAAAGTGATCGGCCAGCCACTTTTACAAGTCTGCCGACCACTTTTTGCTGCACTTCTCCAGTTTGCTGCAATAGAGAACAAGAAGGGGGATGGCAATATATTTGCAAGATATGTGTGCATAACCACCCTCCCTATCATTTCATGATCTCAAGGGAGTGCGGTTTTCGACTCTCGGGCCACCAACCAAGCATCGCAATGCACGATGGCCGAGATGCCAAGATTGCACAATTTAATGTAAATGAATACACAAATAACACATAAAGCCTTAACCTCTATCATGCATGATCAAGAGGGTCGGCGATCGAGAAATGAGGCACGTTTCATCACTGTAAGTATGAAACGTCCCTCGTTCCTCGTGTTTAGACTATCACCCTATCCAAACACAAATGCAACATGAACATGCCAAACACAATGCAAACAACATGAGCATGGCAAGTATAATGTAAACAACATGAGCATTCAACCTGTGACGCCCCCAAAATAATAACAGGAAACCCATCCATTCATACATACATTGCTACAAGGGATAAACATCTTTACATGTTAATCAACAGAATTAAACACCCCATGGGCTTACATCTTTCCAAGCTAACACTTGGTTACAAACAGAAGAGTACTAACTCAAATACATGAAAGCCCTTGGCTTGAAATTACATGTAATTAAAACAAAATACAGTCAAAACCACAATCATCTGCCTGCCTCTAGCCTCTCAAGCGATATCCTTGGAGGTGGCATGCTCCTCAGACCAAAAATGGTGTCCCATATAGGGTGAGCCACACCAAGAGAAATACACTAAACCAACTATGAACAATGCCTAAAACATTAGCAATCAACAGATGGCCTACACTTATACATTCCGAGACAACACTTACATTCTTTTACCATTTCAAGACAACCCGGCTTAAGTACCAATTCACTTTCCATTTCTTTCTCAACAAGAGTTTGAAAACCTGCTCAAGATCTGGCCAAAACCTTTTCGCGTTATTACACTAACACATAAACCACTTTCATTCTTTACTTGTGACACACATGTTGGTGTTGTATCAACATAACATAGAAACATTTTCTATACTTCACAACTGATAACGATATACATTTTAGTGCTATATCAAATCAATCCATACACTGCATTTCCCAAAACAATAATGATATACATTTTAGTGCTATATCATATCAACAAACAACACTTCAACACATCTCAATGGAAAAGCATATGAGCTATTTCCAATATTTCTCCATGGACAAGCATATAAGCTACATCCAATATTTTCCATGGACAAGCATATGAGCTACATCCAATATTTTCCATGGACAAGCATATGAGCTATATCCAATATTTTTCAATGGCCTAGAGGTACATCCCCCATCTTCCCCTAGCCATCAGATTAACCGGTTTAGAGGTACATCCCCCATCTTCCCCTAAACCGTGGAGTACATCCCCTATCTCCTCCCATACACAAACACAAACAATGCATATAAACACATAACCACATACGCATTCAATCAATACATAAAGTTAATGTATTCGATCACTCGTCATACTCTATGACATTTCCACTCGATTAGGTTTAGTTTGCCTAATCAGCATGCATTGTCTACAACAATCAACACTACCCTCCACCGGTAGCCAAAGCAGTTATTTCTAAACAGGAAATAAATGCACAAATGGATAATATAACCATATTTCAATCAGGTGAGTAATACACGATGCAACTACACCCTTTAACCCCATACATTCTCAATTTCCACATATTCAATCCAATTCCTCATTCTCTTTAATTAATTATATACGTAAATTAATTAAACCAATTAGGGCAAATTACCATAATTCACAAAACAACCCTAAGGCTCCATTTTCATTTACAATCCGTCATTTACTCCCTTTCCTATGCCAAACATGCATACAGGCTCATTTCTAAACAAAACCCCAACTTTTATAAAATTGCACAAAAGGTCCCAAAGTTTCTCAAAAATTACGCAACAACCCCCAACATATCCAAATGCTAAAATTTAAAGACAAAGACCATAAGAAGGAGTAGGATATCCCTACCTCAAATTCGAGCCCAAGCGGAGATGAAGACCAAAACCCAAAGTGCTCCAAATCCCAACTTTTTCAGATTAAAACGAAGATCTCACCACCTCTATCTTATTAACAAAGGACTTAGGTTAGATCCACACTAAAGAGAGATGAAATCCTAGAGAGAATATATGTTTAGAGAGAGAGGAGTCGTCGCTAAGGTTCCAAAATGAAAGAAGAAGAAAAGTGAAGTTCTCCCCGCTCCGCCCTCTTGATATACACCAGCTCGCTCGGCGAAGACCCGTCGCTTCGGCGACTGCAGACGTAGAAAAACACCCAACACCGCCTCAAAAGCTCCTCGCCGAGCCAAGAAACCTCGCTCGAGCCAACCATCGACCAGGCTCGCCGGCGAAGAAAAGCTCGCCGAGCCGAATGCAAGCCTTCAGTTGCAATCGCAACTAGACGACGCTGAAGCGACGGATACCGCTCGGCGAAGAAACAAAGCTCAGTTCGACTTAGACGCAGCTGCCGCTGAAGCGACGCCACCTGGCTCGACCCACGGACATTAAGAAACCACGCCGCTCGGCGACCAACTCTCGCCGGCGAAGGAGCAAAATTCTGGGCACCAACACTTAGCTCCAAACACAACCAAGCCAAAACGAACCCGCCCAACACGTCCTATAACCCAAATACAAAGTCTAAAAGGACGCAACCAAGGTTCAAACAACCTCTAACACCCACGGACATAAGTCCGAATCACTGTACACCAAGGGGTAAACCCGGGATCGCTATACAACCCCAATGCAATGCAACATAAGCATGCAAACAACATAATGCAGTGCAACGAGCATACAACATGCTATTCTACCAGTGCTAGGATGGCATATACAAAATGCTAAACACAATGCAAGGCATGCACACACTATACAATGCATGCATATGCAAACAAAATGGAATGTAACAACATGCGAACAACATGCAAACAAAACATGCTCAATGGACTTAAACTGAATATGGAAAGACCTCAATCACGCCCAAAACAGTGGCCAAAATGCAGAAATGATGGCATGAAATGCAAAACAAAGCATGCACATGCTCTAGCCCACCAACTAAGCATAAAAGCATAACTCCCAAAAGTGCTCAAGGAGTGAGAAATGTGGAAGTGTGACAACACTATAAGCACTGAAATCAGGTATGAAATGGTGCCAAACCACTCAAACAACACAAGTATGGCGTGCAAGAGCCCTTAAGCATGAAAGCTAGTGAATAGGACTACACAAGAGGCATGCAATGCATGTCACAAATGGATGAACCAGCCACAAACAGAGCTCAAATAGGTCAAAACAAGGACCAAAACATGCTGAGATGGGATCTCAAAGGCCTAAACATGCATGCATACAAGCTAGGCCACAAAGAAGGCAAGAATGCACAACCCTTAGAGGCACTCAAAGGGTGAAAGAAATGGGAACATGGCAATACTATATGCTCTGAAATGCCATGTTAAAGGATGCCAAACCATGCACATGTCACAAATGAAGCATGCTATGGTGCTCAAAACTCAAGGCTAGCAAGGCCAATTGCACTACAGCTATGCAATACATGAAGCATATGGCCAATACAACCCAAAATAGTCCTAGAGCATGTTAAAATGATGCTAAAACTTGTATGGAAGGAAGCCAAAATGAGCTAGCATGGTGAGCATGAAGCATGATGGATGCAAGGCCAATAAGCAGGATTACACTACACCTACCAAGACCAAGCATGAGATGACTTCGTCAACAAAAATCAGAGTTATGGCATGTCAAAATAACACCAAAAAATGGGCTAATACCAAGTCAACACATGCTAGAATAACAAGCTCACTCATTAGGCATGCAAGGCTAGCAAAGGGGACTTACACTACAAGTGTAAGAAGAAAATGAAGCATGCTCTATCCAAGCAAAAACAGAGCTATATCATGGCAAAATAGGACCAAATACACACTGAAATAGTGACCCAAAAGCCTAGGCAAGATGGCATACACATATGCTCATATTTCAGGCATAAAGCATAAACCCTCCAATGCATTGAAAGAGTGACATATGTGAGGGCATGACCACACTACATGTATTGAAATCACATAAAAAATGATGCCAAATCATGAAAATAGTCCAAGCAATGCATGCTAATGGCTTGGAAACTCAAAGCTAGTGAGCTATAATGCACTATGGCTATACAAAGCATGGCATGCATGACCAAAACAACATAAATCAAAGCTTAAGCATGCTAAAACATGAACAAAAGCTTCCCAGAGTTAAGCCAAAATCATGCTAGAATGATGGTCCAAAGCATTATGCATGTTAGGCTAACATGCAAGATTGCACTACAAGTGTGTGAAGCATGCAAGAGGTAACAAACCAACCTAAAACAGAGGTATAGCATGCTAAAACAACACCAAAAATAATCTGAGATGGAGCCAAAACATTCTAGAAAGACATGCTACTTCATAAGGCACACAAAGCTAGTTTGCAAAATTTACACTACAAGCGTATAAAGCATGCAAGAGGTGACCAAACCAAGCCAAAATAGTGGTATGCCATGTAAAAATAACCCCAAATACATGCTAAGATGGAGTCAACATAAGCTTAACAAACATGCTCAAACGTGAGGCAAATGAATCAAGCATCCAAGATACAAGGAGAGGGGACCCCTATTTAAGACCTCAAAACACAAGTTTTACCACTGAAAATCCACTGGATTTCAGTGGTAGTGGTCAAAAGGCCAAGAGAAAGTGATCTCAAGGGCCTAAAGTGATGGTGTAAAACAAAGCCAAACAAGGCACAAGAGGGGGTAGACCACCCCTAACACAAAAGAGACCTTAAACAAACATTACAAGCATGCAAAATCAAAACTTTTTGTAGTAGAAAGTCAAGCCAAAATAAGCATGCAAATAGGTCCAAAAGCTTAATCAAAAACAAGGGAGTAAGAGGTTAGAAGCTTACCCTTGTAGAATCACTTTAGAGCAGCAACTCCAGCAGCTTTTTTGGATCAAAACTAGTCCAAAAACTCCAAAACCAACCTCAAAGGGCCTCAACAACAAAAAGGTGGTGTTTGAGTGTGTGTTTGTGTGCAACAGTATGAAGAATAAGCACTTTCAAGTACAAAAATGAGACAAAGAGAGAGATATAGAGATAGATATGTATCTATAGCTCAAGCCAACTTTTCTAAACCTGAGACAAGAGAGAGAGCCTTCCCTCTTATAGAAAATCAAGAATCAAGCTTCTTGAACAAGCTAAGAGCTTGAATCCATCCATCCATACACGTGTATGGAGGATGAGTTTTGTGCCCAACAGCTGGCACAGCTAGCATCTACAACACCTGCAGAATATGCAGGAAAACTGTCGACCACTTGAAGTGGTCGGCCAACTACTTCCACTGGTCGGCCAGCCACTTAAAGTGGTCGGCCAGGAGACCAAGTGGTCGGCAAGGGGGCATAGATGGTCTGCATGAGGAAAGCAAGGTGGTGGCATGGTGGGAGACCACTTTTTCCAGCTACAAACCACTTGTAGACCACCAAAAGTGGTTTATAGGGAAGAAAACTAGCTGGCGGGGATGAAAAGTGGTTTTCAGGGAGAGAAAATGGTCTCCCACCCTCATTCCACCCTCCAAGCAAGGAAAACAAGGTTTGTGCCAAAAACAAACCAAAAAGGATGCAAGACAAGAGCCCGGAGGGTCCAGGCGCGCTGCCGGAAGCCTCGAAAACTAGTCTACGAGCACCAAAAGTGGTCTACGAGGGAAAAGTGGTCTATGACCACAAAAAGTGGTCTCCAAGACCTCAGTGTCCCTCTAGACCAAGGCAACAAGGCATGGTTCGAAAACCAGGCCAAAAGGAGAACGGTAAGCGGTCCTGAGACAAGGCGCGCGACTGAAGGCTCCGGAAATCGGAAACTAGCCTACCAAAGGGAAAAGTGGTATATGACCATAAAAAGTGGTCTACGGACCTCTCTCTCCCTCTAGGCAAGGTCAACAAGGCTTGGTCCACAAACCGAGCCAAAACACAAAGAGTTCAAAGGCCCGGAGGCAAGGCACTCAGCCGAAAACTCTGGAAACTTGAAACGAGCACAGACATGCACTATCATCGAGTGCTCAAACGATGACGTCTGAGTCTTAAGGTCGGTCAAAAATGGGGTGTCTACACCTACCATTATACTATACACCCGGCTGCATATTGTAGCACTCTGTACTTCTTGTTATAATGGAATTATATTTGACAATTTGATTTTCTTGATTGAGAACCTTCTTAGTCGATATTTGAGCCTTGATTGAGGTGTTACCATAGTGGTTGGGCAAGATTGAATCAAAAGCTCTAAATTTGAATAGTTATTATTGAGTAGTTTTCACTCTTTTATCATTTTCTCTCTCTACACTTTGAATCTTGATGTGAAGCTATAACCATTGGAAAGCTTACTTCTGGAGCTTCAAGTTGGACGAAAGAATGACCCTAAACAGAGTCTGGGCGAGGGAGTTATGCCAGTTTGAAATTTGTGAAATAGTGTTGTGAGCATAGTGTGTTCGAGCGCAACTTTCACCGCTCGAGCGAACTGTCCAGAATCAGATCTTTAAAAGTCACTTTTTGGGTCAAACCTCTTTACGTTTCACTCCCTTCTTTCTCTCCTTCCGCCATTTTTGATTTTTTAATCTTTTAGCCTTGATTTCATCTATTTTTACACATCTTTGACCCCTAGTCCCTTATACCTAAACGTAGAGCTCAATGAGGGCTTCCATTTAATCTGAACGGATCATATTTTCATCGCCAGTGGTTTTTCCAACTTGTCTTCTTCTTGCTTCAAAAGGTAGGGTCTATTTCTTAAACTCGATGTGAGTTCGGTAGTGTATTTGTTGTTTTTGGATGGATTTTGAAAATTTGTTTTATAAATTGAGGGTTTATTCCAAATAGGGTTGTTGAGCTATGGATTAAGCTATAAAAAGTTTGTTTTCTACTTACAAAAATGCATTTGAATTTTAAAAGGTAAAAAACCCTAATTTGAGAAAAACCTTAAAATGTTAACCTTTTGGGAAAATTATTGGATCACTAAATTAACAGAGGATTTGCTCGGAAAGGTGTCTTGAGATTTGGAAAGAAATATTGAATGTTGGATACTCCTTTGGAAACGTTTTGCAATATATATATTTAGATTGTCACCTTTTATTTATTGTATTAGAGATTACTGTTTTGGCTATCGGTTGAGGATAGCATTGTCGTGTGTTAGAAATTTCATGTGGATTGGACAAACTGGACTGTTCATAAATCATTCATATCATGGTGCATATAATGGGTTTTGGAAATTTAAGCGATGTGTTTTGGAAAGAGGTTTTTAAAATTCTTGTGTCATGTTTTAAGAGCATTTGTTTCATTTTGAAAACCATATTTTGGATCACATGTATTGTGTTATTTGGAAAAGGGTAAATAAAATGGTGAATTTGGGAAGTAAGTATTGTCTAGTTGAAATAAGTTGGCCTAAGTGTCCATGGTGAAAGTCCTAAAAACCGCGTGTATACATGGGTGCCAATCTTGCGGACGAAATTTCCGTAAAATGGCAATAGTAGCGCTTGTATAGCCTACGTTTACATGGGTGCCGGTTTACGGTTTCCTACGGATGAAATTTCCGTGAAAGGTTGTATTTGTTCTAGAGATTTACCCATTTTATTTATTATGATTTTTGGTTTGCCAAAGAATGGTTTGGAAACGGTTTTAACAATGTAATTGCTGCTGTTTAACAATGTATTCGTAATTGACTTGGCAATGTATTTGCTCATTGGTATTGATATAGCTGGATTCGTTTGGAGATAGATTTCTTTTGTTTTAAACAAATGTTGTAAAACTTGAGAAATGTTTTGAATAAACAAAAGGTTTTGGAAATTGGAAAGAAGGGATTCTTATTGAGAAATCAGTTGGACTTTTAAAATGCATTTGGGCATATTGTATATATGTATTTCATCATGATCATTTATATTAGTGGAGCATATTTAGTTTTTGAAATATTCTCTACTGGGCTTTATGCTCACCTTACGTGACTGAAAATATTTTTCAAGTGTACATGTGTGGATGTGAACCGAGATGTGAAATTGTGTTGGAACCATGTAGCGTGGTTCTTTTATTTGTAGGCCATGGACCATTCTTGTTATATATGGGGTTACACCCTTTGTATGTGATGTAAGCCTTTGGGCATTTCAATTTGATTGATAACATTTTTGTATGTTTTAATTACCAGAACATCCATTTGACTTAAATGTCGTATCTAGAAAGGTATTAAAATGGATAAACACATGTACTGTGTGACTATATCATTGACATCTGCGTGAGTGTTGTTATCTATTATTTATCGTTGGGTGGTTTATTCACGTGGGCCAGACCTTGTAAATTCGAGGTGTGACACATACAATCCCAACTTTTTACATACAAACCCAAATAAGAACGCTTCTGAAAAAAAGAAAAAGGCAGTGCTCTCAATGGAACTGCCACTAACTATCAATAATCAATTTATTAATATTACAAGTTGATTTCGGTTGTTACTGTTGTTGTGTTGTGCTTCTGTTTTTGTTACTTTTTTATTATAAATTATTTAGCATAAGTTTAGTTTTGTAACTATTATTGTCACGATAAAATGTTTGTTAAACGAGAGTTTTACTTGCTAGATGTTGAACTTATGTTTATTTGTTAGATGATGAACTTATATTTATTTGCTACATGTTGAATGTTTTTAGAACAATATTATATGATTTTTATTGTGTGAAATTGTAGTTCCAAGCCAAACCGATCCGTGTTTAAATGGTTTGGTTTGGATTGGTTCTGATTTCATCCAAAACTGGTCCGATTCAGAACATGCTCGCCCCTATTTAATATGTATGTAATATAGGAGGGGAGATAAATTTATTTATTTATTTATTTACTTTTATTTTTGGTGCACTATTGAAGGGCATAGTTGATAGCATGACAATATTTGCGGAAGGGCAAAACTACCCCTAGTCAATTGTGACAATTGAGTTTTTTAAACCACTCGAGCAGTCATTTGGTCACTCGAGCGGAGATTTTTAGCTCCTAGTAGCAGGCTATTTTGTAAGTGTGACCGCTTGAGTGGTGAATTTGTCGCTCGAGTGTAGAATTCATGTTCTCAGTAATTTCACTGTAGCTTTGCAAAACTTCTGGGACTTCTCATTTTTTGCTCGACCAGTGTAATGATTGCTCAATCGATCCCTTCATAGTTATGTTGTTCGCTCGAGCGGTCTGTCGGGACAGCAGATTTTAAAAAGTCGATCCTTACTCATTTTCATCCCACTTTTCACACTCTCTCCCTCTCTAACCTTCCTTTTCCGAAAACCCTAGTCCATCAACTCTAGATTTCTCTAATTTCAACCAAAGATCCACTCAAAATCTTCTAAGAAAAGTTGAAAGGAGGCTTAGATCAACATTTTTACCGATTGTTTCACGAGTTCATCAACATTTCAAGTGTGGTTCTCAAGCCTGGCTTCCTATTTCGAGGTAGGTGTGTCTTTAACTTGTTATATCTTCAACTTGAACAACATATGACCTAATTTCATTACTTATTCAAATGTGTATATATATATAGATATATATAAGTGAATATATGTATATTGTGAGATTGTGGTTGAAGAAATTGGGTGGGAGTGGGTATTACTTCATACTCATAAGGGGTATTATGTTTATTATGGAAGATTCTTGTTGTTGGTAGTGATCGATAACATCAATTTCATAAGGAAGAGAAATCACTAAATTCTTCTCTAACCCTAATTTTGAAAATTGTTCAATGAAAAGGGGTTTTGCTAAATTGGTCCCTAAGACATGAAATTGAGTACATTTACTTGATTTTGAGATGAAAGTGCAAACTTAAAACTTTTTTTGATATAAATCTTGATGATGATGAGGATTATTAATGAGGTATACTCCATTTTGATGTGTAAAGTAGTGAATTACCGTAAAATGAAGCCATTTTAGGGAAACTTGAAGATTTACAAATTCATGCATCATATGCATTCTTAATTTCTTTTGGCACTATCATGGCATGATTGTTGGAAGGCGGAAGGGGGTAAATTGTCTACGAGTTCGAGTAGTGAGTCGGGTTGGGTTTGAGTTGTGTATTGTACCCACGCAGCGAGTCAAGGAGCCCAATTGCCCTGTCTGCTCATACCGCCGGGCAAATGTGGGAAAATATTTTTGGGCGTCTACGATCCTATCGTTTCAAGAGTCGGCAAATGTGGAAAAATATGGTTTTGGGTGTCCGCATTCCCGCCATTTCTAGAGTTGGCAAATGTGGAGGGGAAAAATGTTTTGGGTGCCCATCACCCTGCCATTTCTAGAGTCGGCAAATGTGAGAATATTTTCAGTATATAAAATCTATATCTATGTATGTATTTCAAATTTTCGATTCTTACTTGGAAGGTCACAGTACATTTATTGCCTGTGGAAAATTTTGGAGAGGTTGAACAATTTTCATGCATCACATGCTTTCATCCATACACATGGACATTTATACACATCTCATATCTATATTTCCAATGATGTGTTGCATGATCATATGTCTTTCAATTGGTTATATAACTTGTTAAATTCATCATCTATTGAGCTTATGCTCACCCCAAAGCTAACAAATTTCAGGAAATGAAGGTGAAGTACCTACCAAGTGATCACTTTGATAAGAAGGAACCCTCTCGGAGCTTAATTACATTTCTTTTTTTTTTTTGGAAATCTTGCTAAGTTTGGTTTACGAGGGTTGTAATTATACGTTGACCTTATGCTAATGTAAAAAAGAAAACAATAATAATAAATAAATAAATAAATTTTTGAAGGAAGTCCACATGAGACTTGATTGTTGTATATGTTTCTTACTTTTGAACCGTTTTGCTTTGTCATGGATGTAATGAGACAAAATTGTGAATCTTGGGGAATAGTTCAAAGGGAAAGAAATGTAAAGAATGCTATTTTCTTGTTACTAGCTCTATCTTTATTTGTTTGTATGTGTTGCATGGCAGGAATGCCTGAGTGAACAGGATCAAGGAGGTTATTTTTCCGGGGCGTTACATTAATGGTGTTCAAAAAAAATTCCGAATAATTTTGTCCATTTGCAAAAAGCAAGTTATCAAGTTTGGTTTTTTTGTTTTTGTTTTTGAAAGGAGTACTTGATGTAATAATATGTTATGTGTCCAATCATTTGAGTAATCTTAAATTCTTCAAAACTAATTTGAAATCAATACGCCCATTTTCTTTTTATGATATTTTTAAATGTGTCATGTGTCAACGGCACATAACCGATTTTTATAAATGTGATTGAATGCTCTGAAACTAACTATTATTATAGTTAGAACCAACTGTCAAATATTTCAACTATTAATCAAATAAAGATTTGATAGCGTAAGCTATTCTAAATATATGAAAAATATAAGAACATTAAAGCATATCAAATGCAACCAAACGTGTTCAAGTTCAAAGGTTAATTTTAAAACTAAATGCTCCAACATTTTAGTTATGCACATGTTTTGTATATTTGTTATGTCACAGATTGTTATGCAAATTAAGAAAATTAAAAAGAAGCTATATATGAAAATAGGTAAGCTTATCTATACAAATGGGTGATGTCATTTAAGAGCATAGGAAAATATTAATATGTGGATTTCTTTTTTCACAACACTATTTGTTATTCAAAAAATGGAATAAGTGGCAATCTTGAAAATAATGTAGCATTGGCGAATATTTGGATGATGGCTACTATTAACACCCCATTAATTATTTTGGATTCCCTTTTTTTGGACCCTCACTTATAAATTATAAATTCTTTTCTCTCTCCAAATAATACCAAAATTGTCCTTGTAAAAAAATTTCACCCACTCAAATGCACACCACCACACCCTCTACACCCCAAAAAGCCTCTTTCTCAAAATCCTAACAAAACCCACAACGGTGGAACCTCTCAAAACTAGTAGAAAAAATTTGTGGTGATGTGAGGCCCCTGAAAATTTTATTTCTTAAAAGTCCCTTACTTTTAAATTATTTCTTTGAAGTTCCTTAATTTCTTAATTAATTACAATTTTAACCTTAGGATCAAAATATATGCGCCAACTAAAAACTCGTAAACCCTAATCGATTTTGGTAACTTAGAAATCATTTTCAATACCCTAATACTGATTAATTAACTCCCTAAATATGGAATTACCACTTAAAACCCTAGGTTTTTTCGGTTTTCATCATGTTTGTCAGTTGATAACCTTTTTATTCGAAATAAGAAATGTAGACCGAATTTGATTCTCTAACCCGGATTTAGTTTAGTTCTACACTAAAATAAATGTTTCAATTCATAAATTAAGCCCAAAGCCCTCACATTTTTATTAAATTACTAATTGACCCCAAACTAGTACTATTATATATATATATACATTCTTGTACCTTTAAACCTATTTTATACACTATATTTTGAAAATTCCAACAATTTTACACAAGAAAAAAAATAAAATAATTCCCTTAAATCCCCCCACATGGCAGGCCACCCTAGGGAAGTGAAATGAATATAACTTTTTCAAACAATATCCATGAATTTATGGAAAAAACTTGCTAGTACCGCAAAAACATGGAACCATGCCTCCACCCTAAGTTCAATCCTAACCAAAGCCTAACTAGATCATGATTAATTATATAATTAAGGCCTCTAATCATTCACTATTCCATTAAGTTCCAAGTAAATCCAAAATATCCAATCTATTTCCACCCAATGGGTACATTAGACCTTTTGCACCAATTTTAGTATATATACAACCTCTCCCTTAGCATTTTGTACACAAGAAAACACACACAAACACCCCATTCAGCTGAGGGAAAGAGAGGGCAAGAGAGTGAGCTTGGTGAAGGAAAGGAAAGAAAGAGAAGGTCTTATTAGCAAATCAACCAAGCCTTAAGTAAGCCACATCACCATCTTTCTTTCTATTTCCTTTTCAAATACATGTTATTAGAGATTTAAAATCATATTTTCAGATGTGTTGTAATGGTGTTCATGTGTTCAAAGTTGATGAATTGGGCTTTAATCCTTCTTTTATTCATATTTTCTCTTGATAGATGAAAAACTACCTTTTTCTTCCTATATCTCACATTATTTCCAATGGCATACTATCACTCTAAAAATCTGAATTATTGATATATTATTTAGTATGTTTTCATCACAAACTAAGTGAAAAATTTTCCTTAGTTGGCCTCTTTTCTAACCAATCTTCTTATTTTAAGTATTGTGCAGGAAAAATCTGTTTCACAGCCAACTTTCAAAAATTCTAGAAAAATTTAGAAAACTCTTATGGACCTCAATTTTATGTCAAAAACTTCCTTAAAGATTTATCTTTCAAGGAAAATTAGTTTCAGTGAAAAAGAGGGAGTGGTTTGTAAGAAAATCCGATTTTCATAACGGTCGACAAATTTGGACAGCGCTAGAGTGTTTCTTAAATAACTAAAAATCTAGAAATAGAAGGCCAGGTTTGGGAAAATTTTGAAATAGCCCTTTTGATTTTAATCTTTAAGAGGTATTGAATCTAGAAATTCTGTTTTGCATTGGTATTTTATGCTCTTGTGTTCATGAATATGCTTATGAATATATGATTATGTCTTGGTATGATATTACATATGTCATGATTATATACCTTTTATTTTAGTCTTTCGATGATGCTCACATTTATGCAAATTTATTTCTTTGTTACTTGCTTGTACTAACTAACTTAACACGTTTATCTAAACGGAAAACTTAATAGGGTGGTTATTGGGGTTTCGATCATATCCATATTGTTATGAGTTAAAGTTACGTGTTCCCTTTTGAAAAGTTAAAGTCTTGTGCAAGTGGTTGTTCAGAATCTTTGAACGGAGCGGTTATATTCGGACCCTAGATGGTTTGGTGTGAGGAAGGAATGGGCAAGGCCCTATTTTACCGTCTCTTTTGAGGTCCTCAGTTGGCGCTACGCGGTATGTAGCCGTTGGTAGGCATCCGGGGTAAGGTCTGCAAAGCAGCAAAAGAGGGGGCATACCGAATAATCTGCGTCTGATTCTTGTGGTTGGGAGGATGACATTGCTTTGGGGGATTTCTAGACTACTAACAACTAACCATGTAACCATTGTCATTTATTTGAATATCATGTTTCTTTCACCTATTGTTGTAATTGCAATTGTGTATTAGATTGGGAAAAATGAACAGGGTGTATGTTAGTTTCCTACGTTGCTTACGAGACTTTGCATCAATGCCTTTTAAGATCTGTTAAAAGGGTAATGCGCTACCTAAGAAAGCTGGACTTAGAAGGGAGGCTAATTTGACTCCTCCGACGATCTAGAATCTTACTAGGTCATTGGTTGTAGGACCCACTAGTGACTTTCGCTTGACTACAACCCTTAGTGTAGAATTTGGGGCGTCACAGGCAATTAAGAAGTTTTCTCTGCTTCATTACGAGATTTGTCAATCTGTTTGATTCTTTTTTCTATTACCTCTTTTTACACACACAACACTATTCACTTTCATGCTTCTTTGGTTGGTTTTCTATCATTCATCCATGGTCTCATTATACTTGTATGCTCTCTATGTGTGCAAAATTGGGCAAGATTTCACTCACGGGTCAATCCCCCGACCCAAGGGTGATCCGACCTCTTTTGTTTGTCTGCTTCTGCTATTGATTTGGTTATCTATTTCCGAACAAATAAGAAATATTTGGTTATTTGTTCTCGAACAAATAAACAATGTTTGGGCCTCTGTTCCCGAATTTTGGTCATATGTTTGAGAGTTTAGTCCCAAAAAAATGACGAACAATTTTTATTATTTTTGCCATTTTTTTCAAGAAACTTACCCTTACAAGGCCAATCTCATCTGAGCTAAGAACACCATCAAAGTTATGAACCTTTTTTGAGTTTTTCATTGTTGTACTCCTCTCATCTCATAGAGTTGTGGTTGTCGGAAAAATTTTTAGTCATTGTCATTGCCGGAGAAGTGTAAGTAATCAAATGGTTGTCACCGTTGCCGTCGGAATATTGCCGCCAACGGGTTTTCAAGGTTTTAAGGGTGGGTAGGTTTTGAAGGTGAAATTTGGAATAGATGGATGGGTGGTGATGAAGGTGGGGTGCTCTCATAAATCCTAACTCATGATGTAGTAAGTGTGTCAGCTTAATTATGAGATGAGGTGTCCTAAAATTATTGATATCCTTTTTAGTAATTTCATTTGATGTTGCTATTATAACAAAAAAATAAAAAATGGGGGGTCCAAAATAATTGATGGGGTGTTAATAGCAACACTCTATTTGCAAATACCTTTCTAGTTTGAAAGTGACAAATCTTCAAAATAATGTAATATTAATGACTATTTCAAAACTAATTTTTGAGTTATTATTAATTGAGCAATCTTATAATCTAACTCACTTGAATAATACGATAGCAATAATTTATGTGATGCCCCAAAAATTGGGAACATCATTGAATATATTCACAAATAAATACAGTGTTTATAAAAGATTACAAAATAGGAAACGTCACTAATGAGTCCTTGGGTTAATAACCAAGTAAGATCCCAAGAAGGTCGGAGGAGTCAATATAGCCTCCCTTCAAAGTCCAACCATCTTAGATAGCAAAGCTACCCTTTTGACAAATCTTAACAAAATATTAACCCAAGGTCTACATGAGTCATCGATTAAAAAAGGCATAGGTAGTACAAAGATATGTATAGTTATATAATAATTACAAAATTATGTCTTAAATACGACATGAGATCTATCACTTACAATCTCAAAACACGTTTATAAACTAGCTTCTAATCCTCCTAGGGTAGCCATACATCCTCAAATGCTTCAGCTTTGTCTTCAACCGGTCTAATAGTCTTTAATACCTGGTATGAAATGCCATGAGCTTTGAATGCCCAGTAAACGCACACACACCCTTCCCATTTTCCCAATTCAATACACAATGACAATTACGACAATGGAGAAAGAAACATGACATTTAAGTAGATAACAAAGGTTAAAAGGTTAGTTTTTAGTAAACTAGAAATCCCCCAAAGAGATTTCGTCCTCTCAACCACAAGAATCGGATGCGGATTATTCGGTATGCCCCCTCTTTCGTAGTTTTGTTACAGAACTTACCTTGGATGCCTACCAATAGTTATATACCGCGTAACGCCAACCGCGGGGCCTCAAAAGAGACGGTAATAATGGGCCTTGCCCAAATCCCTGCTTACACCAAAATACCTAGGGTTCGAATACAACCGCTCCATTGAAGGGTTCCGAAAACCACTTGTGCAGGACTTTTCTTTCAAATTGGGAACGCATCCTGTCAACCAATCAATATCTTAGTAACTTGTCCAAAAAATTCGCAAACCCATTACCACCCATTATGTTTCCCATTTGAGTTAGATAATTTAAGTCAGAGTTAGGACATGCTCTTGAAACAACATCTATTGCACAAGTATGAATAACTACATAGCACAAATGGAAGGAAATAAAGTTACAACACATGAGATTTGCACAGGCAAAAGTAGCTCTAGGCATATTCAACTAGCCAAGGGAATAATTTCACACAAGAATATAAATTTTCAGATTTGCATAAGTGTGAGCACCATCGAAGGACTAAAATAAAAGGTACATAACCATTACATATGTAATCTCATACCAATACATGATCATGTACAAATAAGCATATTCATGAACACAAGAGCATAAACCACTCATGCAAAACTAAATTCCAAATTCAGTACCAGTTAAAGATTAAAATAAAAAGGGCTATCCTAGATTTTTTCTGAACTCGGCCTTCCTATGGTTCGTAGAAAATTTAATCTAGTTTTCAGAACATGTTTTGGAAATAGAATAACTTTTCTAGATTTTTAGTTATATAAGAAACACTCCAGCACTTTCTAGATTCGTCGACCATTACGAAAATTAGATTTTCTTACAAACTGCTCACTCTTTTCAATGAAACCAATTTTCCTTGAAAGATAGCTCCTTTAAGAAGATTTTGATGTAAAGCAGCAGTCTAGAAGAGTTTTCTACATTTTTCTAGAATTTTCAATAGTTGACTATAAAACAAATTTTTCATGCACAATACGCAAAATAAGAAGATTTGTGAGAAAAGAGGCCAACTAAGAGAAAATTTTCACTTATTTTGTGATGAAAACATACTAAATAATGTATCAATAACTCATATTTTTATAGTGATGGTATGACTTTAAAAAAATGTGAGATATGGGAAGAAAAAAGTAGTTTTGCATCTATTAAGACGAAATACGAATGGAAGAAGGATTGAAGCCCAATTCATGCACTTCGAACACATGAACACCATTAAAACACATCTTAAAATATAGTTTCAAGACTCTAATAACATGTATTTGAAAAAAGGAAAATAAAATAAAGAGTTGTGTTGTAGCTTACTTGAGGCTTGATTGAATTGCTAGCAACTTTCTCTTTCTCTCCTATCCTCTACCAAGCTCATTCTCTTCCCTCTCTTTTCTTCCAGCCGAATGAATTGTTTGTGTGTGTGTTCTTGTGTGTAAAATGCTAAGGGAGGGGTTGTTTTTATAATAAAATTAGTGCAAAATGTCCAAAATGCCTATTGGTTGGAATTGGATTGAATATTTTGGATTTAGTTTGAATTCAATGGAATAGTGGATGATTAAAGGCCTTAATTAAGTACCTAAGCATGATCTTGTTAGGCGTAACGCCCCCCATTTTTATTACTCGAAACCATTACCAGATTCATTAAGTTAATTCAATTTCAGAGATAACATGCGGAAAAACTCTTTACATCAACGAGTAAGAATAAATAAAGATTCTCTCATTCGAATGCAAATTAAATGCAACATGTACATAACTAAATAAATTGCCCATAGGCTTACATCTCTAAAGTAAAAGAAAGGGTTTAACCCTTTTACATAATGGCATTTTGCCCACAAATAAAAGGCCCCGAGGCCAACAGGTAAAGAAGACCCATGACCTTGAAACACTTTTCAATGTTCACCTGAAAAAGGATTAGCAACGTGGGATGAACATAAAGTCCAGTAGGAATCTCAACATGATCCTAAACAATAGCAACTTACAGATAACTATGATCATGAATGCTTAGTCTCATACTGTATAAATAATGTGATGGTTTATACAGAAATATACATATAAAAGACCTTTTCTCAAAATCATTCATTTCATTCTATGACTTAAGCATTTCACTTTTCTTACTTCTTGTTGCCCCTTTTTCCAAATTCATATGACAATGACAATTTCCTAAACACAATTCCATCAAACCTGTTATATTTTCTCTCACTTTCCGGACTTACACTTGATTTGCCTTTTAAAAACATTTTCACAAGTATCCGATGTCTTTTGCATCCTTCACAATCTTAATACAGTACTGTCACGACCCCATCCTGCCCCTAGTAGAATGGTGCCATGATGGCCAGTAATCCGAGATTACCGAAGGCCAACTTAGAAGTCACACACAATCAGAGTATACATATGGGGCTTACATGTGCGGAAGCAATAAATTTAAATCTAAGTAGTCCATAAGAGCTGTGCATAGATCAAATGAAGTGACATACATCTTAACATAGTTTTACAACTTGAATATAAATAAAATAAGGTACATGTTACATCTGGATCAAAAGGCTTCTCAAGCCGACATATACAAAATATATGAAATACAAAGCTAAGAAGCATAGTCTTCAAGATGCTAGTAAAATGAATCCGAATACAACTTGCAAAACACATCTAGGTGTCACTGCCCTCTTGCTCGACACCTACATATATATAAGGAGAGGGTGAGCTTAGATACTCAGTGAATGGTATAAGTAATAAAGGTTTGAATGAATGATATCCGAGATCTTTTCCAAAACAATACATATCATAACTTTACAAATCAAAGGGATGAACCAAATTCATCTATCAAATCTTTCAAAGCTTCTTGGATGTTAATAATATCTACATAATACCAAACGATGACATTCCGCACAAACAAACCCACGCAGAAAACCGTCAGTGGCAAAATAAAGGGAGATATCTCAAACAAGGGTGCAGTTGCATTATAATCCCTTGGCACTAAGGACTTTCCAAGACAAACACGCTAGTTGCATTATAGTCCCCTAGCACTAAGGACTTTCCCAGAATGTCATCAAAACAAGATAGTACTTGATACAAAACTAGGGATAATCATTCATGCTTGATCAAATACTTTTCCAAAACGAAGCAAAGCTTTATCAAAACTTTATAACATAGCTTCATCAAAAATACCACTCACATAGCTCTTCAGACGTCGGGGTTAAAGCAAGGGTCCAAGTCCTATAAACACATAATAAAGTCTACTGAATGCACTTCAAGAAGACAAGAAGAGGTGCTCAAAGATGGGTATGAAATGCATTCTTAAAACAAGCTTTTCATGAGTGCAAATGATCCCGGCATTTCTTTCAAAACTAGGTCAAGTCAAAGAAAAACATGCTGGAAGTTAAAACACTGTTTTTCATCTCGGGGAAACAAGCTGGGTACCAACCAGGTCTTTGCCGAGGTTCCACACCTCTTGGCCGAGGTGTGGTTACCAAGGCTTCGGCGAATGGCTGACTGCCGAGGTGTTCATGCAAAATAGACTAATGGTGCAAGTGATCATGCAAGGTAGGTCAAGGTGAGATACGATGCTTGGCCTAAGTGTGAGATCTAGGCAAGAGTGATCTTGGTGGCCACACCTAGGGAAAGGTGAAGTTTGGAAATCTGGGTTTCCTTCCTTGAAGAACATAAAGAACATGAATGCTAAAATCATAACTTGTTACTACAAAATTTGAGATTTCATGCTATGAGTTCAAAAACATGGACCTGGGTATCCATACTTGAAGATCTTATGAAAATAAACACAAAAACATGGATCTTGGTACAAACTTTCGGATTAAAACGTGGTTTTATTCCAAGAACACAAGAACATCATTTTCTCTTTCTAAAACAAGCTTTAAATCAATGCATGGCTCATGAATCATGCTAGATCATGCAATGTGATCGGTTCAACATAAAGAATAACAAGAGTAGATCAAGAATCTAACCTCAAAACACGGATCTAACGGTTCAAGGTGTGAAGATCAAGCTTGGAAATCTACTTCTCTCTCAAGAACTCCTCTTCCTCTCTTCCTAAAGCTTCTCTCTCTTCCTAGGACAAAGATATGACAAAATGATATGTTTTCTCTACTGCTAGTAGACTTAACCCTTTGTTGGGACACGTGGCACCACCGGATTGGGTTTCCTCAAAAAGGTGACTGAATGACAAGACAAGAGCATGACAAAGTGTGTATAACAAGCAAGGTGGCAAGGGCACTCTGGTAAGGCGAGGATCTCGGGTTAGAACATCGGCTTCGGCAAAAGGGGTCTCAATGATCTCGGCTAGAAAGGATAACACATGGTCCAAATGTGCCACACCTTGGCCTAGATGTGCCACACCGCGGCCTAGGTTATACCGGTCCAGAACAAGAGCACTAGGTGCAAGGATCAAAGGTTTAGGATGCCTAGATGATAACATCTCGGACTAGATGATACACATCTCGGCCTAGGTGATACACACCTCGGCCTAGATGATGACATCTCGGCCAATATGCTTAGGTGATGGTGGAGGTCAACCAAAGTGGTTCCAAGATGGTCCTAGATGTAAAGGTTCAAGGGTGTAACCTAGGCTTAAGATGACATCAACTACACGCACCAAGCAAGAAACAAAACATGCAAGCAACACTTGGACAAAACGAATCAAGGTCTGTAGATGCAAACTTAACAAGACAAATTCATGTGAATGCATGCGAGCATGACTAAGATAAGGTGAGGGTTGTTACAAGTACTTACGTCCATTTTCAACATATTCATGTCTATGCATATATATCTTTAGTACAAAGGGAAAACAACAAGCAACCAACAACTTTCTACTCAACAAATGAAGCAACTTGGCCCTCCAGAAACACAACCATCATAACCCATGATATACCCAAGTACACTGAGACAATAATAATAAACAAGTTCTGCTCTACCTGCCTTAAGCACGGTAAGCCAAGGATACACATTTCCACAATGAAATGCCAATTTACTAGACAAGGGCTGGAAGGTAATGGTACCTCTACCAAGTTCTCCAAGCGCTAGCTGGAAGGTCTTAGTACCCCTCATTCTCAGCATAGCCAATTCTCTAGGCGCTAGCTGGAAGGTAACGGTACCTCTCATTCTCAATGCAGTACACGTTACCAACCATCACAACATGAATAAGTACAACTAACAAGTGTAATGCATACACATAGACCATTCAACATAACAATGTCATCCTCTACCGATGACCAAGGAAAAAACCTCTAAATGTATGTATTCAACTCACACATTAATAATAATCTAACTCTTATTAGACTTTAGATCCAACTACAACAATAGTAGAATAAAATATTTGTGATCCAATCTCAAGTTAATTTATGAAATTCACACAGTGTTATCATTTCATTCTTCCATTTCAAAACCAATTATCTTATTTTCCAAGGTACATTCTCCACCCTTTGTCCTAATCCATTCTTTTCATTTCACAAAATTAAATTAAAAACATGGATATCAAAGTCATCACCCACTCGATTTCAACTCAACAAGAGTATAACCCCAAAATGTTAATCTCATGATTAACCCCCTTTTTACAATTTACAATTTACCAATTAGTTATTCTCAACTATGAACATCCCAACACAAGATAAATGCTAAAATTCATGAGACCCGATTAATCTCTAATTAATCAACAATTCATTATTTAAATTCTTAAATGCATAACATGATTATTCCACAATTTCAACCCTTTTTACCCATTAAGCATCTTTTAAAAAATTTGGGTTTTACCTCTCTCTAAACATGAACATGTTAGACCACTTCCCAAATTAACCCAACAACAATCAATTTCCCAAATCTCAACCTCAAAATCCAATCTTAGATCTCCTTTCATGATTTTCAAAAAAAATCCATAACGAACATGGTTTTCATGTAATATGTCTATCTATAGACAAGGTATTGAAAAAGACCAAAGAAATCCCTATCTCAAAGAAAGAAGAGGAGAAAAGACAAAAAAAATCAACTTCGCAGGAATCCGATCTCCTTTGGTCAAGACGAAGCCCTCGGTATGCTCGTTGTTTTGGTATAAGGAACTAGTACCAAAATCTCAATGGATTCTTGGGATCAAAAGAAGATACAAACATTTGAGGGTTTGGGTAGAGAGGGACGAGAGAAAAAGAGAGAAAAGAATGTAGAGAGAGAGAGATATATTCAGCAAATGAGAGGAAAAGGCACCAATGCTCAAAATATAGCTGAAAAGCACAAAAAAAGAGGCATTTCACTCACTTGGCCACACGTGCGGCGCCCTCTCTCGTACGTGCAGAGCAGCCTTCCACACGTGCGGCCTCTCCCGCACCTACATATAATGCAGTCTTGCACACAGCCTTCCCCTATTTCCCGTATGTGCGGCCTGACCTCCCATACATGCGGCCCATGGCCTCGCACGTGTGACCCTGGCCCTCCAGCCCCGAAAACCCTCGGCTTCTCTCCCGACACTCTGGAGCCGACCTCGTCCCCTCCGAAACGAGTGAAAACTCGGAATTGAAACAAATACAACTGAAAATTTTGAGAAAGAGTTTCCAACAACAACTTACCCAACATAACTTAAAGAGAAACGAGACGGTTTTCAAACCGGTCATCACATTAGGGTTTTATCTTAATCAAACCAACCTAGTTACAAGTACAATGTATATATACATTTATATATATAAGTTTGTAACCAAAGTCAAAGATTTCCCTTAAATTATGCAAGTTTGTCTCAAAAGTACACTTATTGCATTTATATAGGTATAGGCCAGCCACATGATGGTGATTTGAGGGACCTATTTTATTATTTTTTTTGTGTACAAATGTTGAAAATTGTAAAATATAGTGTATAAAAATATATTTTAGGGTACAAGTGTGTATATATATAATGAAACTTGTTTGGGGTCAATTTGTAATTTAATAAAAATGTGAGGGCTTTGGGTTTAATTTATGAACTAGAACATTTATTTTAGTGTAGAATTAAATTAAATTAGGGTTAGAGAGTCTAATTCAGTTTGGATTTCTTGTTTCGAATAAAAAGGTGATCAACCTACGAACGTGATGGAAACCGGAAAAGTCTAGGGTCTCTATTGAAATATTTCAAAAATAAGGGTCAAAATAAAATTACAAAGGTATTAGCATGTAGAAATGAGGGGCTTCATAGTTAAATAATTAATATTAGTGTATAGAAATGATTACTAAGCTATCAAAGCCGATTAGGGTTCGTATGGGTTCATTCGTGATGCATCTTCGATTCTAGGGTTAAATTTGCGAATAAACGAAGAATTAAGAGCATTATTATAATAACTCAAAATTTAGGAATTTAATAGGGTTTACAAAAGTTAGGGGTCTCACAATTTATGTAAGAAAATTTTGTGTAATTTATTAATTTGTATATGATTACTCTTTGAAGTAGTGTAATCCAAAATCAAAGGACAAAGTAATCACTTTTGTTTGGGTACTACAAAATTGTGTACAACAAATGTGAGCAATGTATGCTATCCATAACACTTAATTGAGTAATTTTACTTTATTTTATTTTATGAAATCTGAAGGGATAAGAATGCATTTAAGAACTTCTGACTTTATAATTAATAGGTGTAGTTAAAATTTGTCGTATGTAATTTAAGTCATTCTAAAAAATAGGATTACTATAAGACTAATAATATACAAAGAAAAAATTCATACTGAATTTTCATACATAATGATGTGGCTTAATATACACCTTTCATTTTAAAACAAAATACCTATAAAGATGAATTTATTTACAAAAATGAAATTGTCATATCATTTTTGTAAAGTTTTTTTTTGTATAAATTTCATGTAAGAATAATAATTTCCTTACTTATAATATGTGCAATAAAGGATTGTGTTAATGAACTATAACTGCAACATTTGCAGATTGGTAATTGCTTGGCATTTCTTGGTTGGCTTGAAATTCTAATATAGGATTTCATACATATCTCAAAATATGTAATTTAAATTATTGAATTGCACTTCCTCCTATTTATTTCTTAATGATATTCAAGACCAAGACTATTTCCTATTGTTTTGTCTACAATACTAATTATTCAAACTACAATACTCATAAAAGATTTTTATGATGTCAGTAATTAGATTGTGTTTGAATTTGTAGAGGAAAAGAAAAAGAAAGAGAAAAGGGAAAAAAAAAAAACTTCATTTATCTCTTCCCTCTACAAATTCAAAATCTAAACACATAAATTTTTGAAAGAAAAAATTTACTTTGCCCCCTCAATCCATTACAATTGTGTAATATTATTATTATTATTATTATTATTATTTTTTGGGGTGAAAAGAGACATGCATTAAAACTAAAAAAGGGTCATGCAACATTTTGGGCGTAAGACCCCTTGAGCATCATCAAAGATTTGATTGTTAATACATATAGGGCTTGTTTGTTTTGGGTTATAAAGGATGAGATTTGATTAGGATAGATGTGGGACCCACTAAAATGGTGTTTGTTTGTAAAATTGGGAAGGGGATTCATAGTTCTAAGGGACTTGATAGGCCTTAAGGGAGTGGATTAGAAAAGGGGAAATTCTACTTACACAACACATTTACCTCTTTACACCCTCTATTTGAGATGCAGTTTTTTTTTTTTTTTGGTTGTTGTTGTTGTTGTTGTTGTTGTTGCAATGTTACCCATATGTGAAATTATCTTTAAGGACAAAAGACAAAAATTAAATAGAGTTGATAATCTCTTTACACCCATTACACTTCAATCCTTACTTCTTTTCTTCCTTTCTCATTTCTTCTTTTCTACTATACATCTACCTTCAAAAAGTAAGAATCAAAGTGTTTTGATCATAAAAGAAAGTAATAAACAAAGTAATGGTGGTGAAGGACCAACAAAAAAGTGAAATTGTGAGTTTTTTTAATTTTTTTTTTACCTTTTTGTTTCATTTTTGAATAGAGTTGTTTGACTTTTGTTCGAAGTGCCAGAACCAATCGAAATCAAACAGTCTGGAATCACACTATTGAACAAAACATACATATCTGATAACCCATTACTTGTAACACTTTATACTCCTTGGACTAGTAGGATTTCTTTTGACTCTCTTATTATTGTACTAGAAACCTCTTTGATTGATTTTAGTATGTTGATTGGGAATGATATCATAATGGTAAAGTAGGATTGAATCAAAAATATTGTTTCGGATAATTGTCCCATGAGTAGTCTTCACAGTTTTACCTCGTCCTCTCTCCACACTTTGAATTTAGATGTAAGGCTAAAACCATTGGAAAGCTTGTTTCCGGGGTTTCCATTTAGACACAAAAACAACCTAAAATAGAGTTCGGATGAGGGAGTTATGCCTGTTTGAAATTTGAATACCTGTGTTGGATGCAAGTCCGCTCAAGCAAACTTTTGACCACTCGAGTGTTCTGTGTAGGATTCTTAGATTCTGAGAGCTTAATTTCACCGCTCGAGGAAAGCTTTGACTACTTGAGCGGTCTGTTCAAAGTCAGACACTTTATAGTCACTTTTTGGCCCAAATTTTTCATTCTTTTTTCCTCTCTTCTCTCCCTCTCCTTCTTACCCGAAACCCTAGACCTCCAAACCTTGGTTTCATTTATTTTTCACTAAGAATCCACCATAGATCTTGCATTAAAGGTGAAGAACAAGTGAAGATCAACATTTTGACCGATTGGATTTTGGATTTTTCGAAGGAATCTTCTTGATCTAGCTTCTCCACTTTCATCTTAGAGGTAGGATTACTTTTAACTTTGTATCTCTTTACTTTGAGGATGTTTATTTGGTATTATTGTGATATTGGTTTTATGATTGATGTTTGAGTTTACAAAGATTGGGTTTTGATTTCAAAAATAGAATTTCTCCTATATTTTCTCAAAAAATTATATTAATGTTTGTGGATTATGAAAACTTTAGTTGAAAAATAGGATTTAATATGATGGAGAGCCAAAAGCCTCAAATTTAATGAAAACCCTAATTTTTGAAATTGAACAATGATGTAATTAAATGGAATTAACTTTCAATTCTTGAAATTTATGATTGAATTATGACATTGATATTTGAGACTTGTGAAATTGGAAGCTTTTGAGATTTTCTTTTGAAATATGAAAATTGTGCCTCCACAATAGTTTTAATTATTTAAATGGTGATATTTACCTTTGCTTTCATGAATGTATAAATCCTTGAAAATGTCATTTGAGGGGGTGGTAAATAGCATGGAGTTTAGGTAGAGAGTCAGTTTTGGAAAAAAAGGTGTGTGTTGTTGGTCCCTGCGCAGGGAAAGTCTAGGTGCCTAATTGTCCTGTCTTGAGCTTATCGCCAGACGAATGTGGGAAAATATTTTTTTTATTTTTTTTTGGTGTCCACTGGTCCTGTCATATTGTAGTTGGTAAAAGTGAAAAAACAGATGATTTTGGGTGCCTATTCCCTACCGTATTAGTAGCCGGGAAATGTAGAGATATTTGGATATAAACCTATGTATATGTATGTATTGGCACTCTTCTTAAGGGCTTCATGGCGTAGTTACCCCACGGTGTTGAAATGTGATTTTTCATAGAAATTATAATATCTAAGTTTCGTTGCTTAAATCTTTAACATGAGTTGAACAAGAAAATGTTTTGGTTGTGATAATGCCATATGGATTTTTGAATAATAAAATATTTTGTTAAAAGTATTTCTACTGGGCATTGAGCTCATTCTTATCTAACAATTTTAGGAATCAATGATGTGCAACCACCCCAATGAGAAGGAGGTGGACTCTTTTGTTTTGTTGGAGCACGAAGGCTTATAGATGTGTTATGTAGAATCTCCAAGCATGTGTTTTGGGACTGCGTGTCCACTTTCTTGTAACAAGGACTTGGTTTGATGTTTGTACGCCATTAAGGCATTATTATTTTTATCCTCTAACTTCTTGAGCTATGTTAATATTGTTGTAACTAAGACAAAAATATGGAAATTTGTAATATTTGATATGTAGTTCAATGGAAAAGAGGGTTTTTGGGATTAATGTTATTGTTTGGTATGGTAAGATTTCAGATTAATCATGCTATGAGTAATGTTTTAATTTAATTAATTTGGGAGCGTTACAAATTAGTATCAGAGCTAACCAGGTTTGAATACCTTGAGCTCATGGGATGTGGCTTTTGCCACAATGGGTTTATCATGCTAAGAAGGGACGTTAGTTTACCTTGTATACTTTACGTGTTTGTGTGACTATGTGGGTATGGGGTTAAGTTTCTAGGATACAACTTGCACCTATTACATTCATCAAAATCCTTTTGGAAAGGCACTTGATCAATGCTTTTTCCAGTTGGAATTCTTTGAGCGCTGTGGGGGATTGTTGATATCTTAGGAGAGTGATCCGTATGTGCTCTATGTGACTATGTGCTTATGTGGTTTGCCTTATGTGAAGTAGATACATGTATAGGCATATGTATACCCTGCATGTGGCATATGAGATCTCATGTGGAGTATTTAAGTGTGGGTTAAATCTTACCTCTATTTTCTTATAGGATGTAAGGACAAGAGTGACCCTAAATTGGGGAACACTTTTGGGACTTGAATTATTGGCACCACTTTATTGGTAAGGTATATTGTTTTGGATAGCATGAGAATACAATTGTGAGACTTATATAGAACCTTAATTTACCAACTTTTGTAAGTTCATGAGAAGTAATTGCGACCTCAGGATAGTAAAGACTTAGTTGTATGGTGAACGGTTTGTTGTTATGAAGAGTTTTGAAAATAGAATGAGATAGAAGTTAAACCTATTGAGCGTGGTATGATTCCGTTGAGACTTTAGTGATAATTAGAATATTCTAAAAATAGATGTTGGAAATGTGGATGTCGGAACTAAGGAACCTGAATTTTTCAAAAAGACGGAGTTGGTCATGTTTGGGTTGGTTGTTGACTGGAGTAAGAAGAAGAGGGCATAAATAGAGTACCAAGAATTTTCTTGTAGTGATCTTGATTTAGGCTTGACCCATTTATTACTTCTGAATCCGGGAAACAATATTCGTGATGGTCGTTCCCTTTTCTTCATGTTTGGTTTTTGCTTCAAGAGCCAACACCGTCTTTGTTTGTATTGACACTTTCTTCTTTTCTTTGCCTTGTTCTACTCCAAGGGTCGACACCAGCCTTGGAGGTGTTGACACCATCTTGATATTATGTTCTTGGAATAACCACTGAAATTTAGTGTTGACACCAGCTTTGGTGGTGTTGACACTTGTCTTTTGTTGTAGGCCTCAAGGGTCAACACCTGTCTGGAAAGGGTTGACCCTTGTCTACTGCAGAATTTGAGTTTAGTTGCTGAAATTTAGTATCGACACCTTGGGTCTAAGGGTCAACACTTGTCTGCTGCTAACTTTGTCTTTTTGTTAATTCTTTCTGAAGGGTCGACACCACCGACACAAGGGTCGACCCCTGTGAGTTTTTTTTCCAGATTTTAGTTCGGTTTTGGGCCCTATTTCTTGGAGATTTTGACTTATTCTTTTGAGTTGACTTTGGGACTTTATTTCACTTTAACCTAGCACTATAAATAGGGCCCTCACTTCCATTTTCTTCACTTTATCTTCTCTTTCCCCTCTCTAAATCGTGAGTCACTCTTCTCTCTCTAAACTCACTTTTTTGCTCAAAGATCTTCAGATCTACTCACTTAGAAGCATCTCCTCACCTTGCTCCTTTGAGATTAAGTGTAGATCTTATTGAGGGTTTTGTTTGATTGGAGCAAATTATTGTTTCGTCACCGTCAACTTTTGGGCCTTTCTTCCTTCTTCCTCTTCTAAGTTTGAGGTAGGGATTCTCCATACCCTCTTATGATTTTTAACTTAGTTATTTGTTATTTCTAAAGCAACATTTTGGAGATTTTGGACAAATCTAGGATTTTGGTTGGAAATCAAAAAAAGGGATTTTCAAATTGTTTGTTGGAAATGCTTGTAGAAAGGTGTTTATTGTTGATCTATGATGAAGTGATGGGTTTTTACCTTTGGAAATGATTTGTAAAGAAAAATGGGATTTTTCCCTAGAAATATCAGATGTTGATCTTGTAAAGATAATGGAAATGATGTTGGGTTTTATGTAATTGAAATGATATCTTTCTCTACTCAAAAATGATTTTGAAAGAAAACGAGGTTTTGCTCTAAAACCATGGGTTTGACATGTGTTGGAAAAATATTGAAGGATGATGTTGGTTTTGTAATATCGCTCACGTCTTGATGATGGTGATGGATGATATTGATGATGATGGTGGAGTTGGATATGCTATATCGCTCACATCTTGGAAATGATAATAATGTATATTATAATTGAAATTTTCTATTTATTAGAGATATCTATTTTAGGCTATTAGTAGGGGATAGCTATGAGTGTTGTAGAAATTGTATGAGAATTAGATGAACTAAAATTAATTTCTCATCCATGAGCATTTAACATTGTTGCTCGTTTAATACATTGCAAATGTATATGATTTTGAGAAAAAGGGGTGAACGTGGGAAAGAGGTGTGTATACCAAATCAAGTTGGCTTGTGTGTCCAGGGTGAAAGTCCCAAAAAATGCACGTATACATGGGTACCGATTTCTGCAGACGAAATTTATGTAAAATGGTAATAGTAGCACTCGTATAGGCTACGTTTACATGGGTGCCGTTTGACGGTTTTTCGTGGACGAAATATCTGTGAAAGATTTTATCGGTTTAAGAATTCCCTCTTATTTTCTATTGTGAAGGATATGATTTGAGAATTGTGATATAAACTGAGCATGACATGGTTTTTGGGAAAGAATTGTAAAATGTTTTGATATGGGCATTGCATATGCATTTCACTTTTATATATCTTCGTTAAGATTCATATATTGTGTTGGATTATTTCTACTAGGCTTTGGCTCACCCTATATGGGAAAACCATTTTCAAGTGTTGGTGATATGCCTCCACCAAGGACTTAGCTTGGGAGGACTGTGGAGCTAAAGGCTCAGTGTTGTATTTTGTGTTTAATTTTGTACAAGCCTAGGGCTTTATATGTATTGAGCTGAAGACTCACTTTTAATGTAACCAAGCATTAACTTGGAAAGATGTAAGCCTTTAAGGCGTATGGTTATCTGTTTAGCTTTCATTTCTTTTTACCACCTTGTAACACATGCTGTAGATTCAGGATGTACTGTTTGTGAATGTATATCGCATGTGTCACCTCTTATATATCAAACTTGATTAATGAAAGCTTATCAATTCATTTATGTTGCTACTCATGGGTTATTATGACAAGGGTATATGGTATTTATTTCGGGATGTTACATTTCTTCCTTTATAAGTATATTAGTTTTGAATGTAAATTTTGGAGTTAATGTGTGAAACTATTGAGATTCACAAGAGTCGACGATAAGTGTTTTGAAATTTACTGATGTAGTTAAAATTTGGGATTTTTTTTTTTTTTTTGGGTCTTGTTGGACATGTTGAAATAAATTGACATCAAACTCTATGATCATTCTTAACTATAGGAAGGTAGGAACTGTAGATGAGCCTTTTGAGTTGGCTTTGGTGTTTGACGATGTGATTTGGTGCTTGAAAGATCAATCTGAGTCCTTATTCCTTGCAGTAATGATTATTTTGTATTACGAGTGTGGTAGTCGCAAAATTTGTGTAGTAATTCTCATCCCACTGTGAGTATAATGGAAATATGTATCGTTGATATACAGGCTTTGTACCGCAACAAGTTTTAGTGTAGAATATTCAATTTAGAGTAATTAGCATTGTCATTTATGGTTGTTTTAAGGAATGGTTTTAAATTTCGTGAGGGTTAAAATTATGCATGTGTTTATAAATGAATTGGGTGTGGGTTGTGACTATACGAATTGTGTGATTACAGTTGAAATTAACCCCTCCGTTTTACCCCTTGAGTGATGATGACATTTTGTGTTATATTATGTTGAAATAGTTGCATATGAGAGTATCAGTTGTTTAGTTAGAAGGGAAATTTTTTTTATAATAGTTTTGTTATACCTTGGGGGTGAGGTAAACCTTGCAAAGTAATAACCTTGATCTACCATATTATTAAGTTGTAGCATCATTGGGGTGTGTGTCTGCCGGTTGGTGGATAACAAATACCTTGAATTGAGAATGCCTAGTAAATTTTCAACCATTGCCTTCTAACCTAGCTATTGTGTTGGTCCTAGTGTTTGGCGAGTTCCACTCCTTCAAAGGTGAATCTAGTTAGTGAGAGTTTTCTGTTGCTGTTGGCCTTGAGGGGTTATTTCAGAATACGTGAGGTGTGAATATACTTGCTCTTTTGGTCGATGAAAACCTTAGGGGGAAATCATTAGCTATGTAATGATTAGAAAGTGTGCTAACCAATATCCTTGTCTTTCAATGCTAATGTCGGAATGAGGCGGTAAGTGGTGCTAGATAGAGTTGTAGAGCTATCTATTAATATGAAAATTAGTTGGGGTAGCCTTCCTTTATAAGTCCTCTATGTTCTGTTTAATTGGTAGTTAGTATCACGATATTGTGCCCTGGTTAGTTAAAGGAGTTAAATCTTCGTTCTCATTTTTATTAGGTTGTTAAGTGGTTGGGGAGTAATGGTCTTGTGGTTGGGAGTAAGAGGCTGACTTTAGTTCTTGATTGCCTTTCATGAATTTCTTATGCTAACTTGGTCATTGGTGGGTGCAAGTAATTGTAATTTTCGGGTAAGAAATTATTTCTTAATGATTGACCTAGAGACTTAGTCTTGGTTTTTGTGCACCGTGGGTTTGGGGAGATTTTGAAAGTGTGTTAATCTAGCATGGTCATTGAGGTCATCCTTGAGTTTTCAACTCCTAGTAAATGAGAGTAGTTTGGATTTTGAGGTAATTTAAATTTCAAATTTAGCTGTAATCTTGAAACTGTCCTCTTATAGTTAGTTGGGAAGTTTTTGCCTAGATACGCATCATTGAATTGCAATTTAAGGATTTGGGGTATAGTATTGATTTCAACGAGGGTATTGTGTTGTGCGAGTATAGGTAGGCAATGTAAGTGTAGATGATTTTCCTCTCGCGAGGTTGTCTATTATAGTTGTGGCATTGGAAGAGGTTGACAATGAGCCACCTCGAGACTTGTCTTAAACTTCGAATAGGAGGTGTAATGATGAGGATTACTTGTGTGTATGTGATTCACAGGAGTGACAAGTCATGCTAAATATTTGATACTTGATTCTGGTTGATTGTGTGTGATCCCCAAAATAGGGTTAATTGTGAAAAATTGTGTTGCAAACATGAAATAAATGATGAGTAAATCGTGGATTGTAGTGGTTGTTGTGAATGGGTTGCGACTTCCAAAGCTTGTGATGTTTAGCTCATTTGTTTATTTTATTTAACCTTATAGTGGTTGTTATGTATGGTTGTTGCTTGAATAAGTGTAAATGGTTCATGACATCACCATGGTGATGGGATCGTTAGTTGGGTGATGTTTGGGAGTCACCAATTGAAGTATGTTTGAGGAGAGAGTTGAGAACAGAGTTTTCCTATTGAGCATGACCATGTTTTTGCCGAAATTGAGAATTTATTATTATGGATAAACCAGTGAGTAAAGGAGAAATAGTCATGAACAAGGTGTACCAAGTCATATGATGTGTATAACACTTACCTATTTTTTTATTTTTATTTTTTTTTTAAAAAAAAAGAGAAGAGAAAATTCTTTTTCAAATCCTTCACTTTTACAATTTACTTGTATGTGTCTAAAACATTATACCAAGAATAATCTCCTTTAATTTTAAAAGTCAGGAAATATTATTTTTAGGTGTTTTTGGTTCTTAAGTATTTCAAAAACACAACTGAGTAAATGTGTGGGCATGAAATACTAGCTGTGTTATAAGAGCGTAGTTCGTGGTGCTTTGGTTTTGTTGGGTTGTGTTTCGTTGAAGGCCATGATTGGCGGATGGAACTCTTATTAGAATCTTTTCTTTCTCATGAGAGGAGGTTGATGACTTTGAAGTGGTGTGAGATAATCATTTAAAAAAATTTGGTTGCCGAGTGACCGGTAATTATTTCTTAGGGAGTGAATGTGATGTGAAAGATTATTTTTCTAAGGTTCTAGGTCGTTAGACAACCGAGAGTTACTCCCTTGAGGTTGAGTCTATTTGAGACGTGAGTATTGTAGGGTATGTTAGTGAGACATTTTTCTTGACTTTTGTTTTGTTGAATCGATGGGTTCTTGTGGCTTGTCAAGGGTAATTCTTAATGAGGTGGAAAAGAGGTTCACCACTTTGGAATTATTATTCACATCATTTCGGGTGTTGTCAGAATATCAATGTGGGACTGAATTATGAAAGTTTCCTTTATATTTCAAACTAGATTTTGGAGCGGCGATTGCAATTCTATTAGGAGTTATTCTACCCTTTATATCATTGTGTTGCCTTATCTTCTTTTGTGGGAATTGTTTCTTGTTGTTCATCAAGCGAAATCTTTTGCGTTGGGGGACTCTTCCAGAAACTTGTTATTGATTAGAGGTCGTTTGTGATTAGTTGGTGAGGAACTTTTCTTGGAAGACATGCATGAATGCCTCATAAGTATGTTTAACATGACTTTTGGCATACTTCCACCATTGCCCAGCCTCTCTTTTCAGTTGATAGGTCACTAATGCCACTCGTAACTCACCCTCACAGATGTCCAAGATCTCAAAAGATTTGACAGTTTGCTCTAACCACTCATCTATTTTCATAGGGTCAGGCCCACCACTAAATTCAGTGGGGTTTGAACGAAAGAATTCCTTTTTTAGAAAAGAAGTTCTAGTCTCTCTTTCAACAGTCCTAGTTGCTTGCTTGGCTCTTAGTATATCCATGGGCTCTCTAAGAGCCCCTGCCATCTCCCTAGCCAAAGCCCTTATTGTGTCTTGGGCTGGTGGAGAGGCCCACTATTTCTTCTTGTGGAGGGATCTCCGGTTAGGCTAGAATATTCCTACTATCCCAACGAGGTCTACCATGGCCTCTACCACATCCTTACATCCTATAAAAATCATAGATAAGATTAAATTTGTGACTCGCCTTTCTACACTTTAGCTCACCATCCCACACGTACTAGCATAAGAACATACATGTATTCAATTCACATTTGACAATCCATATAAGCACCTTGTCACATAAAGCACATACGAACCACCCTTCTAAGATATCAATATGTCCCATGGTGCTCAAAGATTTCCAAGTGGAAAAGGCATTGATTATGTGCTTTTCCAAAAGGATTTCAATGAGTACAGTGGATCCAAGTTGTATCCTAGAAGTTTGATCCCATACCCATACAGTCACGTAAACACATATTACATACAAGGTAACCTAATGTCCCTTCTACCATGATAAACCCATTGTGGCAAAGCCACATTCCACGAGCTCAATGTATTCAAACCTGGTTAGCTTTGATACCAATTTGTAATACCCCTAAAATGGTTAATATACAAACATCCATCAACACATGGTTAAACACCAAAAGATCATCGTTCTCATTGAACTAAGGTTTTCATTTACAGTTCAATGTCAACATATTAAATACATTTCTATATAGCATAGTTCAACAAGTTAGAGGATACAAGATAGAATGCCTTAATGGCTTGCAAAAATTTAGGGCATTGCCTTGATACAACAAAAATGGATTCATAGTCCTAAACAAATAAGCTCGGAACTTCCACATTTAAATGTTCATGAGCTTTGGCGCTCCAATCAAAACAAAAGATTATACTTCATCTCATTGAGGTGGTGTGACATCACCAATTCCTGAATAGATATGGATGAGCTATATGCCCAGTAGAGATACATTTAACAGAGTATCTAATTATCGGAACATCTACATGGTATCATCATAATCCAAACAAAATTTAAATTTTATGTTCAAAAATAAAATGGTTAGAAAACAAATACATTTTTGTTTCATTGGAAACCTTTCTTATCACAGGGGGTAGTAAATATGCCATGAATCCCTCGTAGGAGCCCCATACTACATATACATATAGGTGTATAGCCAAAACTATTCCCCACATTTGCCGGCTATTAATATGGAAGGTGATGGGCATCCAAAATCATCTGTTTTTCCATTTTTGCCGACTATTATACAACAGGACCAGTGGACACCCAAAAATATTTTTCTCACATTCGTCCGGCGACAAACTCAAGATAGGGCATTAGGGCACCTTAACTCCACACACGGGTACCAACACAACACATTGTTCTAAAAAATCGGCTCTCGACCTGGACTTCTACTCTATTTACCTCCCCCATTTTTTACTACATTCCAAGTAATCAAGTATGAAATAAAACATGAGATAAATAATGAAACTAGAATACATGGGTTATCAATTTCCAAGTCCACCATCTCAACTCAACATACATTACTAATGTAATCCAAACTCTAATTATCTACATAATTTCAGGATATGAAAGTCAATTCTATCCAAGCACCATTTTTCACCAAAATCAAAATTAGGGTTTAAATAAATTTGGGGCTTTTACCCCCTCTTCATATATATGGTAGTACTCAACACCAATACTCAACATCCATTAGAATTTATTTGAAATTTTAACAAATGTTGGGTGAAATTCCCTTTGTGTTAAACATAAAACTTAACTTTTGCTCAATCATCAAAATAAAGTATCATGGTTACAACAATATCACATAATCATCTTCAAACTAAAGAGATACTAAGTTAAAAGTAACCATACCTTAAGAGAAGAGCAAGAAAACTAGACTTTTAAGAAGAATCCTTTGTAGAATCAAAATCCAATCAGTAGAAAGCAAGATCCCTACATAGACTCCACTTCTTGCCAGTGATTTAGGCTTTAAACTTAGTAAAATAAGAGATACACAGAGAGAGAATTCTAGGGTTTTTCAGAATTAGTGACAGAGGAAGGAAGATAGAAAAAGAAAAGTGAAAGAAATGATCTAAAAAGTGGGTTTTGAGCTGCTGCGCAAATCGCTCGAGCGGTGAACGAGACCTCTTGGTATCTCTATTTGCAAAATGAGATACTAGGAACCTCTCATGTTCGCTCAAGCGGTCCCTCGACCTGCAAAACAAACTACTGGAAGAACCTTATCTCCTCTTGAGCGGTCTTTCCACTGCTCAAGTGGTCACCTGAAAAGAATTGTCACAGGTTTCATCTATTTTTCACCAAGAATCCACTATAGATCTTGCATTAAAAGTGAAGAACAAGCGAAGATCAACATTTTGACAGATTGGATTTTGGATTTTTCGAAGGAATCTTCTTGATCTAGCTTCTCTACTTTCATCTTGGAGGTAGGATTACTTTTAACTTTGTATCTCTTTACTTTGAGGATGTATATTTGGTATTATTGTGACATTGGTTTTATGATTGATGTTTGAGTTTACAAAGATTGGGTTTTGATTTCAAAAAATGGAATTTCTCTTATATTTTCTCAAAAATTTATGTTATTGTTTGTGGATTATGAAAACTTTAGTTGAAAAATAGGATTTAATATGATGGAGGGGCAAAAGCCCCAAATTTAATGAAAACCTTAATTCTTGAAATTGAACAATGATGTAATTAATAGAATTAACTTTTAATTCTTTAAATTTATGATGGAATTATGAGATTTTGATTTGTGACTCATGAAATTTGAAGCTTTTGAGATTTTCTTTTGAAATATGAAAATTGTTTCTCCATAATACTTTCAATTATTTAACTAGTGATATTTACCTTTGTTCTCATGAATGTATAAATCCTTGGAAATGTTATTTGGGGGAGTGGTAAATAGCATGGGAGTCTGGGTAGAAAGTTAATTTTGGAAAACGGTGTGTGTTGTTGGTACTCACGTGGGGAAAGTCTAGGTGCCCAATTGCACTGTCTTGAGCTTATCGCCAGACGAACGTGGGGAAATATTTTTTTTGGGTGTCCACTGGTCCTGTCGTACTGTAGTCGGTAAAAGTAGAAAAACAGATGATTTTGAGTGCCCATTCCTCACCGTATTAATAGTTGGTAAATATAGGGATATTTGGATATAAACATACATATATATGTATATATATGTACGTATGTATGTATTGGGATTGTTCTTAAGAGCTTCATGCCGTATTTACCCGCGGTGTTGAAATGTGATTTTTCATAAAAATTATAATATCTAAGTTTCGTTGATTAAATCTTTAACATGAGTTGAACAAGAAAATGTTTTGATTGTAATAATGCCATATGGATTTTCGAATAATTAGATATTTTGTTAAAAGTATTTCTGGCGAGCATCTAGCTTATTCCTATCTAATAATTTCAGGAATCGGTGATGTGCAATCACCCCAATGAGAAGGAGGTGAACTCTTTTGTTTTGTTGGGGCACAAAGGCTCATGGATGTGTTTTGTGGAAACTTCGAGCATATGTGTTTTGAGATTGTGTGTCCATTTTATTATAACAAGGCCTTGCCTTGATGTTTGTACGCCATTAAGGCATTATTATTTTTATCCTCTAGATTCTTGAACTATATTAATGTTGTTGTAACTAAGACAAAAATATGGAAATTTTTAATATTTGATATATAGTTCAATGGAAAAGAGGGCTTTTGGGATTAATGTTATTGTTTGGTATGGTAAGATTTCGGATTAATCAAATTTAATTTATTTGGGGGCGTTACAGTACCAAACATAAAAAGTTTGTTCAATAATCTACTGTCAAACAAAAAATGCATAGGTATTTTCAATTTTATTTTCTGACATTTTTTATTTTTGTTTTGAAAGATTATGCTTCTACTCATTGTAGTAAGGCTAGTAGTGCATTGTTAATGGACTATTGATGTTTGCCCACTTCATATTTTTATAGATATTTCATGTTTTAAGGAAAGTGAATCTATAAAGGTGCGGCAACAAATGGTTAGACAAATCTAACATGATACTGGAATAATTCAAATTTGTTTGGCAATGTATAACCAAATAGACCCATTATAATTTATTTTTTTAAAATGATTTTTTAAGGAAAGTGAATATATAAATGGGCAACAATAGATGACTGGATAAATATAGTTTGTTCAATAACATGACACTAGAGTAATTCAAAAAGAATAGGCATAATGAGAAAAATCTATAGGGGTTTTGAAAAGGGTTTAATTTAGTGTTAGTTTTGATATTATAAAGGGTGCAATGAGAATTTCAATTTTTTTCTTAATGGTGTAATAAGAAAAATAAGCGTAAGAAGATAAAAGGGTTTTTTTTTTTTTTTTTTTTTTTTTTTTTTTTTTTTAAGGTCCTTGGTATTATGATTTTATAGCATAAAGGATAGAGAATATTTTCATAATGTCTAAGGTCCCTCAACATTGATCCAGAGAAATTCCAGCCCAGAGAAATTTCAGCCCAGAGAAATTCCAATCTAGAGAAATTTCAGCCCAGAGAAATTCTATTCAGAGAAATTTTGGGCTTCCAAAGATTTTCTCTAGGTTCAAGACTTTGAACATTCAAATTTCTCTAGATCCATGGACTAACATAAAAAAAAAAAAGAATAAAAAAAAAGAAAATTCAATCCAGAAAAAACTTTATCCAACTCAGAGAATTTCTCTGGTTCAAACCAGAGAAATTCAATCAAAATCATAGAAAATTAAATCTAAATTAGAGATTTTCTCAGGTTCAAATTAGAGAAAATTCAATCCAACTCTGAGAATTTCTCTGGTCCAAACCAGAGAAATTCAATCAAAATCATAGAATTTCTCTAGACTTCCCACTTAAAAATTCTCTTCAAATTTCTCTGGTTTGCAAATTTCTTTAGTTTTCTCCCAGAGAAATTTCTAGAATTTCTCTGGACTCCGAACCAGAGAAAAACACCATATTCCAAACAAAGAAGAGAAACATAGTTTAAAAAAAAAAAAAACCCAGAGGATTTCTTGAGCTTCTTCAGTATCTAACAATGGCTGAAAACTCTTCTTTTCTCAGGTATCTCTGCTGCCTCGCAATAAAATCCTTCACCGTCCTCCGGAACTCCTCTCCGCTCATCTTTTCCGCACATCTACTCACCGCCGTCGCATTTCTCCGCCTTACTCTGCCGTATCGTTCTTCACTACCACTTTCTCTCTTCAAATTCTCACACTGACTCTCTCTCCTTCGATACTCGATCTCGACTCCATGATCGATCTGATTCTTCAAGCTATTTTCAACATACTCTTCGCAGAAATCGAAACTCATTTTGCTATTTCTAGTATTGTATTTCAGAAATAGAGTGATAATGATTGCGTTTCCGATCACGAACACGAACTAGGGACTAAACACGGCGATTGTTAGTCGCCGGAAGTAATCACCGGTGAGTTTGAGAGCGGATGAGTAGGAGAGAAAGGACTATTTTTCCGATCATCTTCATTCTCTCTCTCTAGAAAGCTCTGGGTTTCTCTCTCTGTATGTATGTATGTATGTACATGTTTGTGTGTAGTGAACTCTGTGTGTGTGCGTGTTTGATCGTGGTGATGAGTGAGAGTAGACAAAAGGAAGGGGGCTGAATTTCTCTGTGATAGATGGGAGGGACCTTAGACATCAAAAAATAATATTGTGGATGTTTTTCATTACTAAAAATAGGAAAGGGACTTTAGACTAATTTTCCCAAGATAAAATTGTGGTGTAAGTAGAATTTCCCTTAGAAAAGACCCCCAAAGGTTGGGTTTCAAATCTAGTGAGGGAATTAACTTAGAAAAAGATAATTTTGCCCATATTGTAGGTTATGTTGTGTTGTGTTGTGTTGTGTTGTGTTTTTTTTTTTTTGGGGGGGGGGGGTATTATGTCATTATATATAATTAAAATAATATAGTACAAAAAATATATATATAAAATATAATTTTTAATATTAAATATATCAAAAACACCAAAGGGTATTTATAGTATTTTATATAGTTAATCCCCTCACTAAAATATCTTACAAACAAACATAATTTTTCGTAATCACCTCACTAACAATCTCCTTGCGAACAGTCTCCACACTAACAATTCCACCTAATCTAACTCTGAAAACAAATGGACCCATAAGGATAGAGGGAAAAAAATTAAAAGTCTTCCTCCAACTAGTCTCCTGTATTGGAGATAGTATGCGCACACTTGTTCACTTTCTCGTAGACATGATTAAATAGAGGGGTTCGATAAGCAATACAAGAGGTACCTACAATCGTAAATAAAGATTACTGAGTTGATGACACATGCTAAGTTCTTGCTTGATAAATTGTTGTAACCTAGTTGTATTGCTTCAATTTTCAATCTGGTAATTCCTCAGTCCAAAGCAAATTGCAACCTATCTTTAAGAGCCCACAACTCCGCTATTGTACTGTACACAACACCAATGCAATGACAACAGTTCCTGGTTAGGCCACCACCATTGGCTTTACTTGGATTACCTTTAGCAGCTCCATCAATGGTTTGGGTAGTTTTAATTTGACATTTTGATTGTGACAAATTTCATCTTATACTTTTTAATTGATTTCAATTTGATCTACCCATTAACTTATTTAGAAATTTTGAGGACAAAAAATCACATTTCATCTTACATTAATAAATAAATAAATAAAATCCTTATATAATTGGACATCTTGAGGAGGAGTAATCGACCACAAAACCAAATTCATCCCTCAAATAAAAGTTTGAAATATACTACACAAATAAACTTTTTCTTAATTATTTTCCTTGCAAAGTGGCATCACATACAATAAATAAATCTTAGTTTTTGCAACGAGATAACATGATAAGTGGCACATTAATTTATATGATAGTTTGAAGAAAATTTTTTTTTTTTGATTAGTTTGTGTAGCATTATCTAGTTGAATTGAACTAGATTGGGCTTGCATTTTTCCTTAAACCCAACCCAAATTCAACTTCTGATCTCAAAAGTTGGCCAGTATTTACAGGGAGCCTCAAAAGTATTCCGATATATTTATTATTATTAGGGAAATTTATTTTTAAAAAGATCTAAAAGTTTGAGCTTTGTATTAAAATAAAATTTTAATTTTTATCAATTTAAATCTTAATATTTTGATTTGTTTTTAACCTAAATATTTGTATATTTTTGTCAAGTAAAATTATCAAAAAAAAGTGTTTTAATCATTGAACTCAATTGAAACGGGTATTTTAAACATTCTTTATACACATACATTGAGTTTAGTGACTAAAATATCTTTTCTCATCAATTTTAATTAACAAAAATAAACAAATGGTTTATATTGGAAAAAAAATATTAGGATTTAAATTGATAAAATTAAAAATTTATTTTGTTACAATATTCAAAACCTGAAAAAAAATTTATTGTTGTAATTTCTTCTTCTTCTTCTTCTTATTATTATTATTATTATTATTATTATTATTATTATTATTATTAACAACAATATTGATTCTCAAAAATAGAACACCAAAAGTACATATAAAATGCATTATGTGACTGAGATTTATTTTAAATATAATCCATACCACATTTATAATCTGTGTACTTTTCGATTGAACTTGAAAATAAACAAAAAGTCTAGGCATCCTTTATGTACTTTTCGATTGAACTTGAAGTATTGACAATAAATAAACAAAAAATCTAGGCATCCTTTATGTACTTTTCGATTGAACTTGAAGTATTGACAATAAATAAACAAAAAGTCTAGGCGCACTGGGAATTGAATAGAGATTCGAATACAAAAACTGTGCATTTGGTCATTTGGCCAGAGCTTGTCCACCACGGTTGTCATGGTGTCGATCGTGGCTGTCATGGTGTCTTCCGGTCATCCGAGCAGTCGTTCGGCCGGTCTTCCGGTGAAATAATTTCTATTTTGATTCTGTGTTTGGTCTTTTGTGTGTGTAGCATTATTGATAAATAAATGAATAAGGAAAAAAAGAAGAAAAGAAAAAGGGTTGAACTTTGGACATAATATATATATATTTTTAAAAATGGTGATTTATTAGGAAATTCTTTTTCAAGTAATTGTATCTCGATTAGTCCATAACATATTCTTGTATTCCAATAAGTCTTATGATTTGGACATTTGATTCACCAAATCCTAATTCATATATTTAAGGTATATTATGGACAATTTTACCGTTAAAAATATTTTGGAATAGTTAGCAATTTGATGATGTGAATATTCATATTTTACAATGTGAATATTCTTATTGACATTTAAATGTTCATATGGACGGTGTGAACATTCACATTGACTGTATGATTGTTCATATCACAAAACATTCACATAGTCAATGTGAACATTATTATTAGGGGTATTTTGGTAACTATGTAACCCATAGGACTTATTAGAACATAAAAAAATAATTTTGACTAAATAGAACATAAATAGGTGAAGAGAGATTTATGAATAAATGTTCCATAAAAAAATTATTTCCAAGAATTATTATTAATTTTTTTTTTAATAAAAAAAAATGGTTTTTTATATTTCACTCTGACCTTGAAAGTATCGTGTTAATAGTGGCGGTGGAAGGGGGTAGTGATGGAGATGGGGTGGTGGTGGTAGTAGCATAGTGGTATGATATTGATAATAATACTTTAGTTGAGAAAAATATTTTTCATCTTTTAAATGTAAAAAATATTTTCACCTCAAATTTTATTTTATTTTTTTACAAAAAACATTTTTACTGACTTATCGTAAAAAATATTTGATAATTTTATTTTATTTTTTATTCAAAATAAACGAAGTGTGAGTATAATATTGCTTGTAGATTACTCGATATGACTTTTTATTGTTAATGCGGAGCACGAAATTCATCAACTCCCTTCTTAAATTTCACACTAAATAATCTACATCTAGGTCGGCCTAAAACACCCATCTTGCTTCCCAGAATTCGCATGTGCGCACAAAAAAAAAAAAAAAAAACCCAAAACTACGCGGATCGGATATGGGTCACATCTTACCTGTACCGTGCCCATACTCGACCATTATTATTATTTTTTTTTTTTCGTGCGTGTGTTGAAGGCATGCCTTTGACTGGTTTTGTTTCTAAAATATAACCACCTACTATAAATAAATGATTTTTACTTTTTAACATAACTTTCAATGGTTTTGTAAAACACATTATCCATCTATTGTAATATATATATATATATATTTTAACATGTCTTTCACTGAATTTGTTTTGAACACATTAAAAAATAAAAAAAGAGAAATGCATTGACAAGATGATATCAATGAGACTATAACAAAATATCTATCAAAATTCATCAGAACTAGATTCAGTATACTTCAAAAGTTTCAGCCAAGCATTGTGAGGAGAAATCAACAAATGCACTCCTTCCTTGAAACTCATATCCACATCTTCTACATCATTCAAATTCTCAGATTCAATGTATTCCACTTCTGTGTTAACCACCTCTGCCCCAGATTTCAGACTTTCATCTCCATTGATGGAAGTTTCAACCAAGGGGGCAGTGTTTTTCTTATTCCTTTCATCAAGTATATGCTCAGAATAAGGCTTGGTAAAGCCACCCTTGGTAGAGCTTTCATTCTTCCTCTCAGAGATAGGTAGTGTGTTCAGATCTTTGAGAGCTATCTCCACCATACTGCAGGGATTAAAAGCCAGAAAAAAAGGGGAAAAAACCAAATCAACACATGCAATACTTACAAAATTAAGTCACAGTCCATTCCATCAATATGCAAGCAAACAAGTACCTGGACAAAATAGCATGGCTAACCAACTTAGGTCGATGAAAATTGAGGTTAATATGTGAAGTTTTATTTCTTAAAATGGAAAAATGTTTTTGACCAAAAGAAAGAAATATCCATCTCTCTCTCTCTCTCTCTCAACTATGATCATACAGATTGTTAGGACCCTACTTATTGTCAATTCTGTGAACAAACTTGGATTTCATTGAGTTGTAATTTTCTTCTATTTTTGGTCTTCCCGCTCGAGCGGGGAACATAGCGCTCGAGCGGAGTTTCCACCATCGCAGTACTTTGGCTTGACTGAAAAAATATTGCGTGGTGTGATTGTATGCTCGAGCGTAAGAACTTACGCTTGAGCATGAACCCTGGTTTGGAACACACGTTTTAGCGTCCCCGCTTGAGTGTCCATTCCTACGCTCGAGCGAACCTCACGATTTCAGTAGCTATAAAACTGCAAGTTGCTCCAAATCTAGGGTACGTTTTTTAGATCTTCTTTAAGGGTTTTAGGGTTTTCTTTTCGGGCTGTTTTGCTAGTTTTCCTTGATGTTTGATTGAGTATTGAACTCATGTTTTGATAAGCACACATCAAGGAGTTTAGTTGTTCTTCTTTAAGAGTGTTCTTCTTCAGTGGAATCCGAAGATTCAAGCGCAGAGTAATCGAAGGAGTTTGATGTTGTGTGCAGTCGTTGATTCAACAATGGATATTGTGGATTCAACATCAATCTAATCAATTCCGAGACGAAGGTTGCAGTGAAAGATATACAGATTGTGAAGACAAATTGACAGTGTTTGGGTAATTTGTTTGGTACTTGTAATCTTTCTTTCTTCAGTAGTGGATTGATTTGTGGCATTTCACTCGAGGTTTTTTAATCACAATTGGAGGTGCTTCAATAGTGATTTTTCCATGTAAAAATCGTTTGTATCTATTTATTGTTTCTGAAACAACAATCTAAATCACTTTCGTACGTGCTTGATGATTTAGATTGTGAGTTTTAATTGGTTGGGAATTGGCACAATTAAATCTTGATCTAATCACGAATCACTTAAGTTTTTCAAATGGTATCAGAACAGGTCACTCTTCATTTTTATCAAAACTGTGATTTTGTGTGATTGGTGATATGGATTCAATTCGCGAAGGTAACTTAACCTATAGACCTCCGTTACTTGATAGTACAAACTATTCTTATTGGAAAGCTCATATGAGAGCGTTTTTAAAATCTATCGATGAGAAAGTTTAGCACTGTGTGATCTATGGGTGGAGTGAACCTTTTGTCACCATTGATAGTGTTAATATTCCCAAATCCCTTGATAAATGGGATGCATTCAACTATCAAAACTTGAGTTGGAATAGTAAGGCTCTCAATTCCCTTTTTTGCTCAGTCACACCTGAAGAGTTTCGTCGTATTTGCACATGTGAGGTAGCAAAAGAGGCTTGGGATATTCTTGAAACAATTCACGAGGGTACTACTTCTGTTAAAAGGTCAAAACTTTAACGTCTCACCTCAGCCTTTGAAACTCTTTTTATGCGTGATGATGAGACGTTTGATGATTTTTATGCTAAACTTAGTGACATCATGAATTCCTGTTTCACACTCGCTGAAAAAACTCCTGAAGCTAAGGTTGTTGGAAAAATTTTGAGGTCTTTACCCGAGAGGTTCCAATCAAAAGTGACAGTTATTGAGGAGGCTCAGGATGTTGATACCCTCAAGCTTGATTAGTTGGTTGGAAACTTGCAGACTTATGAAGCCCACCAGATTTTTAAGAAAAAACAAAAAGATAATGTGGCTTTCACTAGTGCTCATGAGATTGCAAAAACTCCTAAGATTGAGTTTGATCTGGAGTTCAAGATGACGGCTATGTTTACTAAACAGTTCAAAAAAAATTTAAAGAAAAAAAGCCTAATTTCAAGGACCTTATTTCAAAAGATAAGAGTAACGAAAAACCCAAAACTTTTCTACCAAAAATTACTCCAAAAACTAAGAAGAAGATTCTGAAGGAGCAAGGGGTCAAGTGTTACAAATGTCAAGGGTTTGGACATATTGCTCTTGAATGTCCTCCGAAAAAGAACCGAAAGAAAGTCTATACAGTGACTTGGGATGATGAAAGCGGGTCAGAGTAAGAACCCGATCAAACCAAATCTGGTGAAGACGGAGATAGTACTTTACACGGCATTCTGGTCTACTGTCACTCAACCTCCTCCAAAGCTAGTGGAATTTGCTCGTGGTCAGAATTTGCATCGTGCTCTTACCTTTGATGGGAGTAATTACTTGTTCTGGAAGATTAGAATGAAGATGTTTCTGAGAGCTTACAACCCTGAGGGCTGACAAGCCATTGAAGAGGATGTTGAAAGCACTGACAATCCGAGCAATCAGAGAGTTCTGACTACCATTCGTGAAGCAATTTCTAACGAAGAACAGCAACGAATTGCTCACTGCATAAAGGCCAAAGATGCAGGGGACATTCTGAGTCAACTTCATAAAAGAGGAGAGTCATCTTCACCACCAGCTATCACCTTCCCTGCCTTAGTTGCTCGACTGGATAAGGTCCAGGAGAAAGAGGAACAAAAAGGAGATGATGAAACATCATAAGACAATGATGAGATTGATGGTGATGATCTACAGCAAGCTTACGAAAAGCTTTATGATGAATCTCTAAATTTGTCAAAGATCAATAACAAACTCACTCTCAAGCTCAAAGCATGTGAAAGCGAGAATGTCAAGTTGAAAGGAGAAATTGCAACAACAAAACAGAATGTCATCAAGATCTCTAATGACAGGCAAGACCTATGTGGGAAACTTCTACCTTGTGAGACCGAAAAGAATGAACTTCTGAAAATATATGCCACATATGAAGAGAAGATTGAAGATCTTGAGATGTCACAAGCTACATTGGAAGAGATGGTTGGTCAAAAAGATAAAGAACTCAGAGATGCTAGAGCCACAATTTCCATTTGGAACAAAGGTTCCAGGACATTAGAAGACATCCTCGAGTCTCAACAAATAGGTTGTGACAAAACTGGTCTAGGCTATGGTAATGCGACAGTTCACAAGGGACAGGCCTCTACATCACATGACCTGAAGACTCAAACAAAGGGAAAACTGAAGGTGCAACAGGGTGATCTCTCTCTTCATCTGCCTAACGGGGGTAAGATCAACAAAAGGAAGGTAAAACCTATTTTTATTTGTCATCATTGTGGTAGGTATGGCCACATTCTTCCTTATTGCTTTGAGTTGTTTGGTAAGATGTCTCAAAAGGGTAGAAATTCTATTACTTTTTTGGATTAGGAGAGAACCTTACATGTCTAGGCGGAACACCAAGTTTCATGAGGGTGTTCACAATGCTAAGACATTTACCAAGACCGCCAGTCTTGGTTTTTTTAAGACCAAGAAGATATGGGTGAGAAAGGGTGACTTGACTTGTTTTGTTGTTCATACTGTTCTAAAAGCACGTGACTCACACATGTGGTACCTCGATAGTGGGTGCTCTCGTCACATGTCAGGTGACAAATCCTACTTCACCTCCCTTGAAAAATATGAAGGAGGAATTGTTACCTTTGGAGATGGTGGCACTTCTAGCATCACTGGTAAGGGCTCTATTAGTGTGGCTGGTCTTCCCAAGCTCGAAAATGCATTACTTGTTGATGGTCTTAAAGCAAATCTTTTGAGCATCAGTCAAATGTGTGATTCCCACCATGAAGCATTATTTTCAAAAAATAAATGTGAAATTTTAGATAAAAAGGGAAATACTATCATACATGGGGTTCGCACATCTGATAACTGCTCACTTGCCACTCAGCCATCATAAGTAATATTGATCTGTGACATCAAAGATTAGGTCACATGAATTTCAAAAACCTAACTAAGATAGCCAACAAAGAGCTTGTGAGAGGAGTACCTAAACTGGGTAAGAATATGAACTGTGTGTGGACCATGTCAGCTTAGAAAGCAAACCCGTGCCTCTCATTAAAAGGTGAACAACTTTATAACCAAACGTCCTCTTGAATTGGTTCATATGGATCTTATGGGACCCACTCACATTGAAAACATTGGAGGTAAAAAATACATTTTTTTAACTGTTGATGATTTTACTTGTTTTTCATGGGTAAACTTTTTAAGAGAAAAATCTGATACGTTTAATGCTTTCCAGGCCTTAGTCTTTAAAATCCAAAATGAACAAGGTGTTTCTATTGGGCGTATCATAAGAATCCGAACTGATCATGGTCATGAGTTTGAAAATAGTTCATTTTCGGGTTTTTGTGATATGCATGGAATTAAACATAAATTTTCTACTCCGATTACTCCACAACAAAATGGAGTTGTTGAAAGGAAGAACAGGGTTGTTCAAGAGATGGCTAGGGTCACGCTCCTGAGTATGAAAGTTCCTCCAAAGTTTTAGGTTGAAGCCTTAAATACTGCCACTTATGTTGTGAATCATGTGTATTTAAGGCTCGGCACTTTACAAACTCCATATGAATTGTATAAGGGATTGAAACCTAATGTAAAATACTTCAAAACTTTTGGGAGTAAATGTTGCGTTTTCAAACATAGAGAGCCTTTGGGCAAATTTGACTCCCGAAGTGATGAAGGTATTTTTCTAGGGTATTCAACTACTAGTAAAGCTTTTCGTGTCTATAACCTGCGAACTTTATCTTTAGTGGAATCGATCAATGTGGTTATAGATAACATAGGTTCTCCTACTTTAGCGATAAATGAGGAAGAAAATGGTGAGTCTCTAATCCTAGATATTGAACCACAAAGTCAAAGAGAAGCTGAGGTCCAAGCACAAGAAGGTGAGACAGCACCAACTTCTTAGGTAAGTCAAAGTCCAAAGAGTGCACAAAGAGACACCACTTCTGATGCCTCTGTTACCACAAGTCCAGAGTTCAAACCATCAGCAAGGGTGAAACTGAATTATCTGGTGAAACAGGTGATTGGAAGTATCTCGGATCGAATGAAAACCTAAAGACAAATTCGGGAGGAGGTATCTCATATGTGTTATGTTTCATTAATTGAACCTAAGAATATAAAAGAAGCCTGACTAGATGATAGTTGGGTCAATGCTATGCATGAAGAATGTTTGGACTCTTGTTCCCAGACCTAGAGACATGAATATGATAGGTACCAAAGTAGAGGGTGTTGACTATGATGAGATGTTTGCCCCTAGTTATACGTCTCGAATCTATTCATATTTTACTTGGTGTTGCATGCTTTCTTGGCTTCAAATGGTTTCAAATGGATGAAAAGTGCCTTTCTGAATGAGTACTTGAAAGAAAAGGTTTATGTTAAGCAACCAAAAGGGTATGAGGACCCTAAATGTGCAAACCATGTCTACAAGTTAGACAAAGCTTTGTATGGGTTGAAACAAGCCCCTCGGGCTTGGTATGATAGATTTACTACCTTTCTTCTTGGTAATGATTTTCAAAGGGGTAGTGTGGACAAGACTTTATTTGTGAAACATACTAAGTCTCATATACTAGTTGCTCATATTTATGTTGATGATATTGTGTTTGGATCCACTGCTAATCATCTTTTTAAATACTTTTCGGATTGCATGACACATGAGTTTGAGATGAGCATGATGGGAGAGTTGTCTTATTTCTTAGGTCTTCAAATTAAACAGTCTCCTTCGGGTATGTTTGTTTCTCTGACTAAGTATGCCAAAAACCTTATGTCAAAATTCGGTCTTGAGTCAACTAAACATGCACGCACTCCCATGAGCACCAGTCTTCACATTTCCAAAGATTCCTCTGGTACTGATGTTGATCCTACCCTTTATAGGAGTATGATAGGGAGTCTCTTGTACCTCACAGCTAGTTGTCCTGACATTGCATTTAGTGTAGGTGTTTGTGCTCGTTACCAAGTCTGTCTTAAAGAGTCTCATCTGATTGCAGTCAAATGCATCATTAAGTATGTTAATGGGACATTGGGTTATGGGATTTCGTTATCGACTGACACTACAGCTTAAATGACTGGTTTTTTGATACCGACTGGGCAAGGTGTGCTGATGATTGTAAGAGCACATCTGGGGGGTGTTTTTACCATGGGAATAATTTGGTTGCCTAGCGTAGCAAAAAGCAAAATGCCATTTCTGTTTCGACTGTTGAGGCTGAGTACATTGCTGTAAGGAGTTGTTGTGCCCAAATGTTGTGGATGAAGCAAATACTTCATGATTATGGTATAGACCAGAACACTTTTGCCCTTTTCTGTGATAACACAAGTGCCATTAACATTTCTAAAAATCCTGTCCAACACTCTTGCACCAAACACATTGGCATTTGTCATCATTTCATTCGAGAGTTAGTGGAAAAAGGCCTTGTTGTTCTTGAACATGTACCCACTGAGCATCAAAAAGCTGATATTTTTACAAAACCCCTTGATCTTCTTAGGTTTGAGTTCCTTAGAAAGACCTTGGGTGTAGTGCTCAGTCACTAGGGTGTTAACTGTTACTTGAGTGGGTGTGAGTGATTGCTTTTATGTGTACTTGGATGCTATAATCTCATTTTCATTGATTATTGTCATCTCTGCATTTAGACTCATATGAACACCTCTTATGATGCTTGCAAGATTTCATTCTTCTTTGTTATTCTGAATGCCCATGCTTATTGCCTTCATGATCTCATTTTGTACACATTCTTGAGATAAAATTGTTGCAGGGGTTTCCGCACAAGTGATCAAAGTTCTCTATGGACCACTAACAGTGTATCTTTTACATTATTGGAGGAATTGACTTATACTGGCATATCATGGGTGATGTTAAGTCTCTTAACCATCTACCATCATTTTTTCACTTCTACGGTCCTTCTATCAATACATTGAAGTCCGGGCATTAGGAAAAAGGCTACCTCAGAGGCACCAACCAGGCCATCCTTACTAATTTCATGCTTCTATGGTTTGGTCTCCATACTCTTGAACGTGCATGCCACCAGTGAGTGCCCGTAAGAAAGAAAAATATATATAAAAAAAAGGGACTCATTGATTGAGGGGGAGCCTCCGCGTTTACTCAACAAATACCCCTTGATCCTTAGTGGTTTGACTTTTCTCTGTGATGTTCAGTTACTCTTGCCAGAGATCCAGCGAACCGATCACTACGAGGATTAACTCTAGCTTTGTGGCCTCTCAAGGATTGCACACACACACACATTCATTTTGTGAGCTCTCGTGATTGCATTTGAGTTGTGTATTCTCATGTAGCTTATGATCATTGATTAATTTTTATCTGATTTGCTCATGATTTTGTGCTTCATAATGTCAGCTTTGCAAGTTTGCGGGTTTCATGGTTTATGGATTATCCCATCTTACTGTCACATTCTTGCTATTATGCTCATTTCTGTTTGTTTCAGGTCACACTTTCCAGTACGAGTTGGTTTTATTTGTTCCGCAAAGATGGTTTTTTGGTCATTGTTGTTTTTCTTCCCCGCTCGAGCGGAAACTCTCACGCTCAAGCGTATATTTCCTTCTTCCAGCATTTTTACAGAAATACCAAACTTCTGAGCGGGTGCTTTTGGCACTCGGGCGCATGTTTCCTTGCTCGAGCATAGCCATGCGTGTTCAGGCTCATGCTCAAGCGTCCAAACCCTTGCTCGAGCGGACTGATTTGCTTTAAAAACCTAGCGCTCAGCGCTTCACTTTATTTTTCTCCAAATTCTATCTTTCTCTCTCTCCTAGGGTTACTTTGGCAACTCTGTCTTTCATCCCTCCTTGGGTTGTTGATTGGTGTGCTCATTTCAATTCTTTGTTTCCCGTACTTCTTGGTCATCTCAGGTATGATTCTCTCTTTGTTTGTCAATTTCTTTTCTTTGTTTGTTTTTGGTTGTTTTTGTTCCTTCTCACCTTCATCATCCATACTCATTTGTGTTGTTTTAGTTTGTGTATTTTTGGGAATATCTTAATACTGCTTTAGTTTTTTTTCCCCTTACATTTGTCTTGATTATTCTTGTTTATAGTATGTTTGGGTTTGGTCGTGTTTTTTTTATTGGCCCCATTAGGTAATGTCTCCATTAGGTAATGTCTCCTAGCTTTTGAGTTTGGTGATTATTTTGCTTTTCATATGCACTATGATCTCACTGGTTGCTTTAATTCTGGATCCTATTATATTGAGTTCTATTTGACGGTTGATTCTACTGATTTTGTTATTGCTGTTGGCTATTCGATTTATATCTCTTTGAACTTTGCTACTAATGGTTTGTTTGTGTTTTTGGCTTTGGTTCTTGTCTTGGGTTGGGTGGTTTGTGGTTGTCTCCTTTGGGTATCCTTGGTTTAGTCATGTCCACCTCTAAACATAAGAAGTCAACTACCACTCACCCCTCTTATAATACCGACCGGTTTCGCTCAGCCGAAAAAGCCAAGTTATTTAGAGAGTCTTACCCCTCTAGGATAGTTCATTTAGAGCGTAATGTACAGCTAAACACCTTTGAGTCCATCCACATTCGCCCTTTGTTTTGATCCTCTAGGGGGAGATTTGGTTCTTTCTTTCTCCGGCCGTCAAAATCTTGATTAGGTGTGGGAATTTTATGTAATATTGAGGGGATTGAGAATGTTGGCCCTACTTTCAAGACCTGGTTCTGGTCTAAGTCTATCACTATTACACTTGATCTTATTCGTGAGCTTTTGGGTATTAGTCAAGTCTTTCCTTGTTATTATCCTTTCCTGTTCGACCCACTTGTGATTTCAACGAGGTGGCCACTGCTTTGTGTGGTATGTCTCGTTCGTGGATCCAGGGCTCTTTGATTAAACAAAATGAGCTTCTACCCCAGTTCTGTTTACTCAATCTCATTGTTTGTGCCAACATCATAGTCACCACTCACAGCTCCAAAATAAATCAAGAACAAGGTTTTGTCCTTTTTTGCATTGCTTACCACCGATCTATCGACCTTGCCACCCTGATTATTCAAAAACTGGTAGCTTCCTTTGAGCGCAAGAACTTAAGTCTTCCCTATGGTTGTCTTATTAATCGTCTGCTCGCTAAATTTGAGGTTCCTCCTTTTGATGAGGATGACTTTGCTTTTCCTACCCACCCATTTACTAAAAAGACTGTCTCTCAGAGTCAGTCTCATGTCAAGGGGGTCCCTTCTGGAGTGGGTAGTTTTGGTGCAGGTATAGGGATGCTCCTTTGGCCGAGGAGGCTGAGTATGACGCTGCTGCTGTAGGTGAGGCTACCGGTGAAGGAGAGCAGTTTCCTCCTGCTCGTTCTATCAAAGGCCAGCTGTGTCAGTTCGAGTAGTCCATGGTTTCACATTTTGATCGCTAGGAGGGGCAGATGGATATCTTTGAGGCTTGGCTTACTGATCTTGAGACTACCGCCGATGCCCGGCTCACTACATTGGAGGCCTCTTCTAGGCGCATTAAGGAGTCAGTCGCTCAGTTCTTCTTTCATCTTTCCCAGATCTTGTCCCTCTTTCAGATGCAGCCACCTCCACAGCCACTAGCTTTGTGATGCTTGTTTTCTTGGCTAGTATATTCTTTGCACAGTTTTTTCTCTTGTGTTCTGTTTCTTTTTCACTTGTGTTTTCCTCCCGGACAAAAAGGGGGAGTAGATATTTTTGGATATACTTTTGGCTTTGTAGTTATTTGGGACTTGAGGGTTGTGTTGGGTTTTGGGCGTAGATACGTTTTAATGCATGGAAATTGGGATTTGTTTGAAATAGATCTTGTTTGATATATATTTGGCTATTGTGCTTATTTTGATCTATTTGTCTTATCTAGTTCCACAGTTTTGGTTTGTATGGTTGTTTCCATAGGTGGATTGCTCAAAATGTTCCATTGTGTTTCATTTTCGAATTCAACTCTTGTGGTTTTTCAGTGGTTTTGCTATTTTTTGTTTTTTGTTGAAGTCGAGGCTTTTGATTGTGTTAGTCAGTGTGTTTAGTGGGTTTGTTTGATAGGAAAAATTGTTAGAAAAAGTTTTGTCTAGGAATTGACAAAAGGGAAGATTGTTAGGACCCTACTTATTGTCAATTCCGTGAAAAAACTTGGATTTCATTGAGTTATAATTTTCTTCTATTTTTGGTCTTCCTACTCGAGCAAGGAACGTGGCACTCGAGCGGAGTTTCCACCATCGCAGTACTTTGGCTTGACTGAAAAATATTGTGTGGCGTGATTGTACACTCGAGCGTAAGAACTTACGCTCGAGCGTGAACCCTGGTTTGGAACACGCGTTTTAGCATCCCCGCTCGAGCGTCCATTCCTATGCTCAAGCAAACCACGCAATTTCAGCAGCTATAAAACTGCAAGTTGCTCCAAATCTAGGGTACATTTTTTAGATCTTCTTTAAGGGTTTTAGGGTTTTCTTTTGGGGCTGTTTTGCTAGTTTTCCTTAATGTTTGATTGAGTATTGAACTCATGTTTTGATAAGCACACATCAAGGAGTTTGGTTGTTCTTCTTTAAGAGTGTTCTTCTTCAGTGGAATCCGAAGATTCAAGCGCATAGTAATCGAAGGAGTTTGATGCTGTGTGTAGTCGTTTATTCAACAATAGATGTTGTAGATTCAACGTCAATCTAATCAATTCTGAGATGAAGGTTGCAGTGAAAGATATACAGATTGTGGAAGACAAATTGATAGTGTTTGGGTAATTTGTTTGGTATTTGTAATCTTTCTTTTTTCAGTAGTGGATTGATTTGTGGCGTTTCGCCTAAAGTTTTTTAATCACAATTGGAGATGCTCTAGTAGTGATTTTTCCACGTAAAAATCATTTGTGTCTATTTATTTTTTCTAAAACAACAATCTAAATCACTTTCGTACGTGTTTGATGATTTAGATTGTAAGTTTTAATTGGTTAGGAATTGGCACAATTAAATCTTGATCTAATCACAAATCACTAGGTTTTTCATAGATGATGGCTGCCAATATGCCAGGTTCTTTGTCAACATCTCCGGCTCAAATCTGCAAAGAGTTTCTTTGCCAATATACCCTCCACCCACACGCATACACAAAAGAGTAGACAAATTGAGTTTAGAGAATTTAAAAATCTTGATTAAACTCGTGAACAAGCTTTGAGATAAGCTACTCAAACTCAAGTTGCTATCAACCTCAATCCAAACTATAAAGGCAAGGTTGCACAGTACTACACTCAAATTGGCTATCTTTAACTCATTTGCATCCAATACATGGTACCAAAGAGATCCTAACTCTAGGAAATTGTTAGTTAACGATTTTGAAGTTCTTGAAACTGCAACAAACTACAATTGAAAACATATAATTTCTTTTTTTCATGTACCCAAAATGTGATCATAATTCAACCAAAAAAGAATACTTAATTCAAAATATGGTCCTACGAAACTTAAAAGTTGGCCAATAAATTAAGAGAAGACAAGAAAGAAAAAACCTTCAAATGTTAACTTATTATGCTACTAAGAAACCATAGCCCACCAAACCATTGACGATGAAACTCACTATAACATCACTCAATAAAATTTGAAGGCAAGAGTGGAGCTGCAATCACTTATTAACAAGATACTTGACATAGATTTATCTGCTTGAAAATTAAGGTAGTAAAGTTAGAAATGCGAGTAACCTAACTATATAAATAGTGTTTCAGCCTTCACAGATGGATGTACAGTTTGTATTATAAATAGAAAACAATAACTTCATATTGTTGCACTTAATTGGAAATAAAGTGATAGTAACCTTTGATTTGGCAGCACATCTTTTTATTAAAGTGATGGTAAAAGTAGGCAAGAGAAGTGAAAGGTGAAAGCTATAAACTCATACATGTCAACTTGGTGAAAGCACTCACTTAGCAATGAGAAGAAATGTGTGAACTAGTTCCAAGTCCAGCGATTATGCTTTCAAAATCCTCTATGAGCACTTTCTTTTCTTGTAGATCTTCTGAAGCCAATGCAACAATCATAAAAGAGTAGAAACAAATGACACTTGTTAAGTAAATGACATGTGTTAAACAATTAAATTAATTTGATTTCATTTACTTACCTCCACAACTGTATAGCCAATCTTGAGTGCATAATATTACCTCTACATTCTTGAGCATGATTGAGGAGCAATATTTGTCAGTAATTTGGCTTCCAATGCAAAAAGCAGACTTTAAAGCAACAATCGTAATTTGAATGCTTAAGGGATCTTGTGCCATTAAAGAGAGTTCTAGATATCAGACACTATTTGTCTTACAATAATTCAAGATTTCCAAATCACAATTTTGCTTCCTATCAAGTCTAGGCTCTTCCAAATATAAGCCCAATTGTGACTTGATTATACTCCACCCATAATTTTGGCTCTAAAATAAATCAAATTCCTACATAAAATTTAAATTTAGAATATCAAAATTATAAATATAAATAGAAATTATTATAATTATATAAAATTAATGACTCTTACATCCATTTCATCAAGTGCACCCTCTTCATTGCCTCCACTTATAGCACATGTTAACGAAGATGGATTAGAAGTAGAAGTCCAAAGCACAATGCATATACTCTTCAAAAAGCAAATGTGACCTCTCACAAATAATCTATACCTTTTCCACACGTCTAAGGATTCAATTTTTTGAAATAAAATTCCACAAATTGAAGTTTGTAACCAGGATTCAAAATTATGGCACAAGATAAGATCACACTGTACCACTCCCAATACTTATCAAATTTTTCTTTCATTAGTCTCACCATCAAACTTGTAACATCATCTAGATTTTCCATCTCCTCCATGATAACTAGTTGTATCTTCCACACCTCATAAAAATACAAATTTGCTGTGGGGTACCTAGATCTGGAGAAAAGAGTGGTAATATCATAAAATGGTTTAAAAAAACCTAGCTATTATTTCAACTCTAAGCCCCTCCTTATTTGATGGGTATGTCTTGAAATTTGTATCAATAAATTGCAATTGATAAAATGCACAATAGTGCGTTAGCTCACATTCAAGCATCAAATATGTTGACACATTCAAGCATCAAATATGTTGAGTTCCATCTTGTGGACACATCTTGCCATTTTTTTTTACTACAACTCAAAGAGAATTGAGAGATGCATTCGGCAAGTTTAATCTTCCTTGCTTCTGAACCTCTAACATACTTAACACTTTCTCGAATGCTATGTATAGATTAATCGATTACTTTCAATCCAACATGTATAATTAAATTCAGGATATGTGCACCACAATGTATATGAAAAAATTCACCTTCACAATAATGTCGCCGCCAAAGAAGATCACGCTTCAACACATCCGCAAGGTTGTCATTATTTGATGCATTATCCAATGTGATGGTGTAGACACCCCCACTTTAACAGACCTTAAGACTTGGGCGCTTTCTTTTGAGCACCTGATGATGAAATCAAGAAGGTGTTCCTCACAGAATCCTCAGTAAGAAAATAGAATTTAAGCTTTATTTCCAACCCTAAACCTGTTTTGGCCAAGTGCTTTAATTAGAAACAAGTTTTCATGTCTCAAAAACAGTCACAAATTACCTTTCCAGGAGAATATTCCTTTAGAGAGACGAATATTCTAAGGCAGGGAATATTCTGTTAAGTCAAGGAATGTTCTGTCCATATGCAGAATATTTTGTCAAATGTTGACTGTGACGCAGACGTAACGGTCTTGCTGACGTGACATGACCGATTGGTCCTTGTTGATGTGACACTGACATGCCTTTATCCAAAAAAGAAACACAAATTACCTTTCCAGGAGAATATTCCATTAGAGAGACGAATATTCTAAGGTAGGGAATATTCTGTTATGTCAAGGAATATTCTGTCCATATGCAGAATATTCCGTCAAATGTTGACTGTGACGCTGACATAACGGTCTTGCTAACATGGCATGACTGATGATGTGACGCTGACATGTCTTTACCCAAAAAAAGAAACAAGAATGTTGGTGAAGGGGTTTGAACCCCCAAACTAAGACTCCACATCCTAAACCTTAACCACTCTGCCAAAGCATCACCTTGTGTTATATTTCCCTCCAAATAATATTTGACCATTTCAAACCAGCAGGCAGAAAAGGTAAATTTTTTAATATTGTTTATGTGTATAGGACACTCCCCTATCCCATTGGCCGACCCATATATCACCAAATACATACCTAATCATCCCCCATTGTCAAAAAGAAATTTGTTTGCATCTATAACAGAGGGATCCAATCTAACCACCTTGAAAACTTTGCCCTCCTATCACATTCTTATCTCCCATCTTCTTTTTGACCTTAACTCTCCCTCATTGCCTATATAGAATGGTCTGATTGTAAGAGAGAAGAAGGACTATGAAATTGAAGAGAAAAGAGTGAGAAAAAGAGAGGGAAAAAAAAAAGGAGAAAATTCAAGTTTTGAGCCAAAAACACTTCCATCTTCTATATACACCTTCCGTGGCTTATACACACTAAAATTCCACCTTTCATACATCCAAAAAAAAGTCCAAAATTTCTGAAATAGCTAAATTTCAATAGTGATAGATCAAAGGAAAGAATGAGTGTTGTTGAAAGTGAGGAAAAATAAGAGAGTTAGTCACTTTTCCACCACACATACCCAAAGCTCCATTCTAGTTTCGAATTAAGGATTGAGAACACACTTCTTAAACTTGAGGGTGATCAAGAGAAAGTTTGGAAATCAAGAAGTTCAATCTATCCTTGGAAGGTGAATTTCTAGTCTTTCATTTTCTTATATTTTCTATCACATATTTATTTTCTTGCTTCTTATTTCATAGTGTTTTGTTAGAATCCAAATGGTTTGTTTATCTCATTTATTTTCTTACTTTATATTTCATAATATGTTGTTGTAATCCAAGTGGTTTGTTTAGCTCATAATTATTTTATTTTTTTATTTGCTTACTCTTGTTTCATATTAGTTGTGTTGGAAGCTAATGGTAATAGTTAGTTGAGCCACCTATATATTTCTTATTTGTTCATTTTCTTGATTTTGCAACATGATAGGTTTTGCTCGACCTAGTTGGTTGGCCGGCCGGTTAACTTCTTTTGGACAAGATAGTGTAATCTCCTAATGTTGACCAATTTCCTTCGACGGTTCCATGGAACATGAAGCTTTTATTTTGTTCATTTTTATTTTGAGTATTTTGTGAGGTTATGTTTTATATATTGTAATATTCCCTCCTCTCTCTCTCTCATTTGGTTTGTAATAATTTATTCAAAGTGTTTTTGATAATTTTCCGCTCTACTTCTTTCTATACCGTTCTTTTACTTGCTTCCTTGTTTGTGGATATGCATCATGTTTTGTTTTTTTTTTTTTTTTTTTTTAGTATAACCTTGCTGTGCATCCATGTTTCATGCATCTTGATTCAACTAATTTTGCATTTGTGGATTTAATCAATTTCTATGTGATTATGTGCGCTACCTCATGTTCTTGAGATGATTCACATGTTATATCTTAGAAGTCGAATCTTTAGTTGCATCTCATGTGTGAATTGTATTAGGATTTTGTATATAAGATCATCCATTTTTTGCTAACTTTCTCTCATCTACGTTTCATGTTGCACTTGTGAGACTAGATCAAAGAGACCAAGGGTCCAAACTGTTTAACGCGCACGGGTACTCCCCGGGCATGTTATAGATGGTGAAATTTTTTTTATTAATTCCCCACTCTTTTAACAGATGAATAACTCTTTCAGCTAAAATTGGAACATTGTGTGGTGGAGGCACATAACGAAAATTCAAAATTTTCTTTTGTAGCATCCAATTGTCATCAACATAATCAGCTAGCCAAAGCTAAATATCCATCCGTTGTCAAAGAGGACCATAAATCTGAAGTATGGCATATTCTACTTGGGATTGATTCCAATTCTTGTTTCAATTTCTCTTTTTAACTTTCATACAACTTTAACACATTAGATTTGTTGTGTTTCTTGAGATGGATTTTACATTCAGATTTAAAAAACAATGTATACCTCTATTTCCTTTATGTTCCACAAACATAAAAAGGTAGTGATCCTAATTATTGTTGTGGTTACCTTGTCACGATATATGTCTTGATTAAACTTAGTAGATCGGTGAGAATCCTAGAGCCCTTGTTTAGGACAATTACTAATATGCCGTAACAAGTTTGTGGTGCCTAATCTTGAATCACCCACATACTCTCACTTACAATTCCTACACCTTGCCTTTTGTCTCCCATCAATGGTAATAGGCAATTTTTCAAACGAATTCCATATTGCAGAAGTGAACCTCTTAGGGCATTTTGAAATATTAGAAGAGCTTTGCTCCACATGCTCTTCACTATTTTCCTCCATCCTAGGCTCCAAATAAAACATTTTAAGATCGATAGACACCAAACAATTATTAATCTAACATCCAACTAATTGATCAAATAATGAATAATAAAATTCAATGAAGAATCATGATAAATTGTTAAAGTTAATTACTTGATCATGATTTCACAAACCCATTTGATAATTGCACTAGTATTCAACAAACAAGACCAACAAAGAAAGGATCTTGCGACAATGAGTAAAGCAAGGTATTCAAATCTGTCATGCTACACTGTCTTAGGTCACCATTCTCAAAAGAGCATAATCACATGAGTAAAGCAAGGTTTATAATATTAAGCAAGTTTCTCAAAATTAAAAATTCTGGAAGTACCTTGTTGGCACATAAATTTCGTAGATTTTGTTGGTAGTGCTAATAGATTTTGTAGCTACTAGGCGTTAATCTTCTCACTTAGTATTAATAGATTTTGCAGCTTCTAAGCGCTAATCTCTTAACCTTAAGTGATACTTCAGCGCACACTATTATAGTGTGTGAAATTTTGCTCCATCCACTCCTATCAATTAGGTAAAGAGCAAAACACTGCTCATATTGGCTACTCGTCTTCCACTTAATGACTAACTCATTTAAACTCGCATATCTTGGATGATGTAACTCTTGGATATTGCTTCATCCAATGATGCAACATTATTAAAAGTCAAATTACAAAGTCAATCTGCGTAGTTCAATAGTCAGGATCACATCTTAATCTATTGAGGGCTTACAAATCCCACAACTCCAAACTTGTCGAACAAAACTGCTTAGCATGCTACTAATCATAGCGCACACATCAATTTTTATTGCGCCAAACAAGGCAACAAAACCACGGTGACGTTGAGTCATGTTTCCTTACTTTGGCTCAATTAAGGTCTAACCTAAAGTCTCCAAGACTTTCTGCTCATCTAAAGAATAGGATCACATTGTTCTCATTTTAACATTTTTACTAAGTCTAGGTCAACTAAATTAACTTCCATAAGCTAAGTCAATTTAAAGGGGGGGAAATGCGCACTGAGATTAATTTGATTAGCATATCATAATATAATTTTGTCACAAAAATCTAAATTAAATAGTGACAAAATTACACAAGTCGCAAGATCAAATATTCACTATGCTCATAATCATCTCTTGCACTACAAGTGACAATTATCCAAAATTTAATTTAATTCATGCACAAACAATTAGTTTTCAAGAGTAAATCTACAAAGATTTCTTTCAATTGAACAACCTCCCACTAACTATAGCATGTCTAAAGCATGATAAAATATAAATTCCATACAATAGCATCTCAATGTGAATTCATAAAAGAAAACATGTTAGAATATTTAATCATGGAATTAAAGTTCACCGATATAAATAAATCATGCTATTTAAAATAACAACACACTACAAGTTCTAAACATTTAAAAGAACTTAATATGCTGTATATATATTTAAAAAATGCCATAACATATTTCTATAATTTCTGCAATTTTATAAAATTTTCTAGAATTATAAGTAATTAATAATTACACAGAAACTAAGAAATAAATATTACAAAATCTGAAAGAATGCAAAAATCATACTAGTAACTAAGATTACATAGTAGCAGTCTACTGTAAAAAATTTAAGTCCAAAATCCAAGTCAAGCTCCCCTAAGAGCAATTTAACGTAAAATATTGAATTATATTTTTCATAAAATTCTAAAACTTTAACAAATTGTAGAAAATTAATTACGAGTCCAACGATATAAGCCATGTTTCAATCAGAATTATATCGAATAATATAGAAGCAATTAACGTAATTTTTAAATTTAAAACAAACAAACAGAGCCTTAAAGTTTTCAGCTCCTGCCCATTTACCTAATCAAATGATGTCAGCACATGCATCAGCACGTAGTCAGTGTCAAGTCAAACCGCACAAATGACGTTAACAAATTCGTTTTTTTCTCCATTTGCTTCAACTCTAGCCTATAATTAGGGTTTGAGTTTTCTCCTGAACCGTAAGTCGGAATCAGGCCCCTAATATACCGTTTCAAAGGGCTTGAAACAAGGATTTTAAATATATAATTTCACAACATGAAAACAAAGCATGTAAAACCAACATGCAGTCAAAGTTATGAAAATCATATATAAATCTCCATTTTTCTCAAAATCCGACCATCCAATTTTTGTAAAACTTTGCAGATATGGTCTAAATAATATAGACTACAGCATATATCAAATTCAAGACAATTAGAGATGGTTTAAAAAACATCAATTTTATGCACAAATCATATCTATACATATATTCATGCACAAATAACACGAAAACACCCAACAATGGCTTTGATACCAATGTAGAAATTAGTATACTGTATACACAATGGAAATAAACGAATTCAGGCATACCTTTTACTCTCAAACTGAATCCATAGATCATGTGGATAAATCACGTACCTCCATTGATGTCTTTGAATAATTTCCAATAGTGGAGTAGAACTACTAGAGAACTACCCACACTATTCACAGTACAAAGGAGGAATGGTTTATGGGAACAGAGAACGTATAATTTTTGTTGTGTCAAATATAAAACCCAAGTTTTGTTTATATAGGAGAGTTAGGAGACCCATAAAATAGATGTATTATCCTAGATAATGTCTATCTCATATCAACAATATCTAATTAATAATTATCATCTAATATATTGACAATTATCCATATCAAGATTATCTCATATCTTGAAATATAATCTATTAAGATTATTTGGATCTCTCTTAATCGGGTCATGCCACCATGGGCGACCCAATTGGGTCCGGGTTCTAAACACGACCCAATTTCCAACAGAAAATGTATCAAAATGTTTAAGAGATATATTTTTTTTCAATGGCTGAGATGAATCCTAAGTTTATATCAATGGTTCAGATCAATGGATGGTTCCCACCCAAACACTTCTCTCCCTAAGCATTACAACTGTTTGCCTTCCCACCTATCCATGTCTGCCTCCCACCTTCCCTCTCTCTCTCTCTCTCTCTCCCTCTCCCTCTCCCTCTCCCTCTCCCTCTCTATTCTTCTTCTTGAACAAAATAAAAAAAATAAAAAAAATAACCTCATCCCAATTCTCACCCTTTGCGTCACCTCCTCTTCATCGACACCCACCCTCTTTGCTATCGATGCTGCTCCTCTTGCCCTTACAACCCTTCGAACTCGCAAGGTAAGATTGAGAATTGTTTTAGTATTTTTTTTATTCACTCGATTTTAATTATATAGACGTACATCGTGTTGTAGATTGTTGTTTTGGTCAATGTTGTTGATTATGTTGTTTTTTTTCCTTTCTCTACTCTTGCCTTCATCAAAGCTCACTCCAACTGTGGACCACTCTGACCACTCTCACCATTGTTCACTCCAGCTGCGAGATCACTTCGGGTGCTTGGCTGTTCATTACAGTAATTTTTTTGTTTTTGATTTTGCCTCTCCATTTCTCTCTCTCTCTCTCTCTCTCTCTCTCTCTCTCTCTCTCTCTGTGTTTTTGTTTTTGGTTGTGCATTTGCTTATGGCTCTGTATGTGTGTTCCACTGTATTTTCAATTTGTTGGGTTAGTTTCATTTGGGTTCTCTCACCATTATTCATTTCAGCTACGACATCACTCGGCTGCTCGGTTGTTCATTACAGTAATTTTTTTTTTTTTTTTTCCTTTTGCCTCTCCCCTTCTATCTTTGTTTTTGTTTTCTGTTTCTAAGATTTGGAAATGTTCCATTGTATCTTCAATGTGTTGGGTTAGTTTTACTCTGTAGTTAGTATAAATATTTTGAATTTCCCTTGCTGCACTTGCTGTAGAAACTAATCCCAATTTCATGGAAATAAAAACTTTCCTCCATCAAACACATTGAAAACAGTAGGTATGGTTTAACCAATGTGTTGGGTCAGTTTTAGATTTTTTTTTTTTATCAGTTTAAATATTTAAACTTTCATCCCAATGTGCAGATAAACTGCTTCCCACCCTCTTGAATTATTCACAATGGTGAATAGAGCTACTATTTTATATTATCATATTGCTTTAGTTGCCTTCGTTATTGCTTATAAAATGGCTTTGTTATTTGGTGAATTTTTTTTTTTTTTTGGGGGCATAAATTTATGTTTGGAAATAAATAAATAAAAGGAATGTAGACTGAGGTCAGTGACGAAAAAAAATGTCCATTTTGCTGTCGCATTACACACAATTGATTTCAATTTAATTAAAACTTAATTATGTTGTGGGTGACTCTCAAACTTAATTATGTCTACTTCACAAACTTTACAATTAGAACCTGCTAAACATTCGTATTTTTAGTCTGTAAATATTTTTTTCGTAACTTTTAGTATGGTCCAAAAAACAAAACCAATCATGTGGATCCTTCGTATTCACTCATTTTTTTGATTCGCCAATCACATACGAGCATTGCTGGGGTATATTTATCATAAAATAAATATGATGGGCTTTGATTTCATTGAAGTGGGTTTACATTTCCTCTCTTTACATTTTCTCTCTCTATATTGATGGGTTTATATATTTCTATTTCATTGATGGGTTTTATCAACTCAATTGTAATAGAGACCCCTACACATACATGACCCCCACAACCCCCACTCTCACCCCAACCACTTATAATATAGGACCCACACATACATGTGTGGACTCCACATACACATCAAGGGCCAAGATCAAATTAGGGGTCATGGAATCCCCAAAAAAGGGGGTCCAAAACATTTCTCTTATCAAGTAACATGTGATTATAATGATTATAATGGGTGATTGCTAATGAAATATAAGAATTTCATCAAATAAAGCCATAATCAATGGGCTGGGTGTTGAATAGTTTTTGCTTATAATGCAAAAGTATTTAATTGATCACATTAAATAGTTTTTGCTTTTAATGAAACAAAATGAGCTGGTAAATGTATATGTGTGTATTGCTTTAGTTGCCTTTATGAAATAAATATTCATTATTGCTATAAAACGGGTGATAAAATAGTTTTTTTTTTTTTACATAAATTTATGTTTGGACTTTCTAAGTGATAAATGATGAACTTCAAAATACTTATGATTATAACGGGTTTTGATTTTGGTTTTAATTTCATCTCTATAAAATCGAAATCAGTTAGGAAAGAGAAGAGTTCAAATTTGGACAATTATTGCGCTATGATTTTAATACTCTTCATGTTGCTAGGGCTGATTTTAATATTTAATTTTATCATTTTAATGTGATTGTTAAAATACATCATTGATTGGTCTAAAATTATATAACCAAACATTTTTAGGTTGAAGTACAACAGTTATGGACAATATCACTATTTTCCATCAAGCAAAATTTTTTTTTTTCCCTTCATATAAATATAAGTATCTCTCTTATAATGTAAGGCCTATTTTTTAATTTATGCATATAGATTTATTTTTTAAAACTTATCATATCTAATTTTCTTCTAATAAATGCTTTTTTTCTCATACTTTATAGATGGATGAAGACTTACACCAAACCATAATATCAACTCCGTTTACTAATTTTATTATGTATGTGTATGAAGCTTTATTTATCACTTTAAAGTTTTTGTATATATAGATTCAATTTCTTCAAGAAAGAAATGTTAATGTTGTTATTCGTGATGAGCGTAGCCTTAATATTATTTCCATTCGTGAGGTAAGCCTAAAAGTAACTTGAACACTGGACATGCATTTTCTTATCATTTTAAAAGTAATTTATAAATATATTCTCTTATTTTTTATAGGCAAAGGAAAAAGACAAAGCAGTATCAAAGGAGACAAAAAAAAGAAAAAAAAAGAAAAAGCTATCCCTTCTGGCAAAGGAAAGGAAAGGAAAATGCATATCACGTAGTATGGTTTCTCCACATTTTTTAAAAGTTTGTTTTTTGAATATTTATTAAATTTTTGTTTTTATATAGATTTTCTTAAGAATTGCATAGTGTCATATACTCTTTTTTATGTACATTTTTGAAAGTTTTTTTTTTTCAAATATTTATTCAATTCTTTGATTGATTGTGAAATATTTTTCTGAAGCATGTTAAAGTAAGCATTTGTACAAAATGCTAATACATTTGTATGAACATTAATCTGAATTTTTAATATGTTTTTCTATTTGTATGAACACATGTTTCATTTACAACATATCATAATAAAAATATAAGAGAAGAAAACTAAAAAGGAAAGGAAGAAGAAGGAACAAATATGTAATGATATAGAATATAATTTTTTTATTTTTTTTATTTTTCTTATAAGAAGTTCTAAAGGAAAGAAGAAAAAGACAAAAATAAAATTTAATATAACGGAAAGAACAAGAAGAGGAAAGTAGAAAACATTACACACTAATAGTCACAATTTACATACCCAATGATCTAATATTTACCTTTTCAACGTATATTTTACCTTTTCAACGTATATCTAATATTTACCGTCCAATTTTTGTAAACCTTTGCAACTATGGTCTAAATAATATAGACTACAGCATATATCAAATTCAGAACGATCAGAGATGGTTCGAAAAACATCAATTTTATGCACAAATCATATCTATACATATATTCATGCACAAATAACACGAAAACACCCAACAATGGCTTTGATACCAATGTAGAAATTAGTATACTGTATACATAGTGGAAATAAACGGATTCAGGCATACCTTTTACGCTCAAACTCAATCCATGGATCATGTGGATAAATCACGTGCCTCCATTGATGTCTTTGAATAATTCCCAACAATGGAGTAGAACAACTAGAGAACTACCCACACTATTCACAGTACAAAGGAGGAATGGTTTATGGGAACAGAGAACGTATAATTTTTGTTGTGTCAAATATAGAACCCAAGTTTTGTTTATATAGGAGAGTTAGGAGACCCATAAAATAGATAAATTATCCCAGATAGTGTCTATCTCATATCAACAATATCTAATTAATAATTATCATCTAATATATTGACAATTATCCATATCAAGATTATGTCATATCTTGAAATATAATCTATTAAGATTATTTGGATCTCTCTTAATCAGGTCATGCCACCATGGGCGATCCAATTGGGTCCGGGTTCTAAACACGACCCAATTTCCAACAGAAAATGTATCAAAATGTCTAAGAGATATATTTTTTTTCAATGGCTGAGATGAATCCTAAGTTTATATCGATGGTTCAGATCAATGGATGGTTCTCGCCCAAACACTTCTCTCCCTAAGCATTACAACTGTTTGCCTTCTCACCTATCCACGTCTGCCTCCCACTCTCTCTCTCTCTCTCTCTCTCTCTCTCTCTCTCTCTCTCTATTCTTCTTCTTGAACAGAATTTAAAAAAACACCTTATCCCAATTCTCACCCTTTGCATCACCTCCTCTTCATCGACACCCACCCTCTTCGCTATCGACGCTGCTCCTCCTTCCCTTACAACCCTTCAAACTCGCAAGGTAAGATTGAGAATTGTTTTAGTATTTTTTTATTCACTCGATTTTAATTATATATATGTACATCGTGTTGTAGATTATTGTTTTGGTCGCTGTTGTTGATTTTTTTTTTCCTTTCTCTGCTCTTGCCTTCATCAAAGCTCGCTCCGACTGTGGACCACTTTGACCACTCTCACCATTGTTCACTCCAGCTACGAGATCACTTCGGGTGCTTGGCTGTTCATTACAGTAATTTTTTTTTTTTGCTTTTGCCTCTCCATTTCTCTCTGTTTTTGTTTTTGGTTGTGCATTTGCTTATGGCTCTATATGTGTGTTCCACTGTATTTTCAAATTGTTAGGTTAGTTTTATTTGGGTTCTCTCATCGTTGTTCACTTCGGCTGTTCATTACAGTAAATTTTTTTTTGTTTTTCCTTTTGCCTCTCCCCTTCTCTCTTTGTTTTTGTTTTTTGTTTCTAAGATTTGGAAATGTTCCATTGTATTTTCAATGTGTTGGGTTAGTTTTACTTGATAGTTAGTATAAATATTTTGAATTTCCCTTGCTGCACTTGCTATAGAAACTAATCCCAATTTCATGGAAATAAAAACTTCCCTCCATCAAACACATTGAAAACAGTAGGTATGGTTTAACCAATGTGTTAGGTCAATTTTAAATTTTTTTTTTTTTTTATCAGTTTAAATATTTAAACTTTCATCCCAATGTGCAGATAAACTGCTTCCTACCCTCTTGAATTATTCACAATGGTGAATAGAGCTACTATTTTATATTATCATATTGCTTTAGTTGCCATCATTATTGCTTATAAAATGGCTTTGTTATTTGGTGATTTTTTTTTTTTTGGGCATAAATTTATGTTTGGAAATAAATAAATAAAAGGATTGTAGACTAAGGTCAGTGATGAAAAAAAGTGTCCATTTTGTTGTCACATTACACACTATTGATTTCAATTAAATTAAAACTTAATTATCTTGTGAGTGGGTGACTCTCAAACTTAATTATGTCTACTTCACATATTTTACAGTTAGAACCTGTTGAACATTCGTATTTTTAGTCTGTAAATATTTTTTTTGTAACTTTTAGTCTAGTCCGAAAAACAAAACCAATCATGTGGATTCTTCGTATTCACTCATTTTTTTGATTCACCAATCACATACAAGCATTGTTGGGGTATATTTATCATAAAATAAATATAATGGGCTTTGATTTCATTGATGTGGGTTTACATTTTCTCTCTCTACATTGATGGGTTTATATATTTCTATTTCATTGATAGGTTTTATCAACTCAATTGTAATAGAGACCCCCACACATACATGACCCCCACAACCCCCACTCTGTAACGCCCTGAAATAATCCAACATAAATATAATACATCAACCCACAATCATTAAATAATAATCCCAATGCACAAGAGATGCCGATAAGTCGTAATCGCCATATTCTATTACATAACTTCAAATGTTTATACAAAAGTAATCTCACATGCGAATATACATTCATTGAAAGCTAGTACATGAATCTATAGCATGTGAAATTATTAAACCAAAATGAACAAAGGCCCTCAAGGGCTTACAAATTCTGAGGCATGAGCCTGGTTACACCAAAATGATCCATCGGACCCATACATGTTAGCCGTTGGCTTTACAAGAATTTGTAGCAAAATACAAGAGTAATCTACTCTTCACAAAACATGTCCATGCCCTTAGCTCGGCGAGATCACTATATCTTTACCTATAACAAATCCCATAGGGGTGAGCATAAAGCCCAGTAGAGATTCCTTACAAAGTATATACAGTTATGCTAGACTCCCAATGTGAAATGCAAATGCCAATGCTATGCCGTGCCAATTTAAAGAAAATTTTCCTTTCATGCGCTTCTTGAAATGCATCATGTTTCATTACATTTCGCTAACTCAACATTTTCCGAAACTTCCAATTTTTAAAACAATAGGGGCGGTAAATACGACATTGGCAATCCCTAGGTTGGTATCTGCAAGTAAGCTCAACAAGCACTACCAATAACCCCACTTTATCGGTTGCTAACCGAAAGGGAAGTGGTACTTCCTCCGTGCGTGTTTTCGGTCTTTCACCCCGGACACTCAGGCCAACTTATCAATTTAACTACACCCCCTAACCGGACTTACCAACGTATTTACCCCATAATATTTCCATAGTTTCAATCACAACATTTTGTTCTCCATAGAAGTTCAAAATTTCAAACCAATTTTCATGGTATGCAAGATGTTCATAATGCCAATGCAATAATTAACCATACTATGTGTTCTTTCAACATTTGATCATTTCAAACCATAACAATATGTGAATGTCATCTTCATGTTCCAAAATCTTTCATATGCTAAGAAATTCTTCATCAACGTAAACATATATGTATAAACATTTGTATACAACAAAACATTTCTTATCCTCTTTGTCTACCATTGCACAATTCATAACAAATTAGTCTCTTCAAGACTACATGTGATGTTTCAAACATAAATCTCCAACATTTATAATTCTCACAATCCATGGTGCACAACAATTTGTCATCTCACAACCATTTATCCTCATGTATTTAACAATAGTTTTTAAAACAAAGCCTCCATTTCGACTGTTAGAAATGGGCGCCCATGTGGCATGACCATTTAACATTTTGAACCTGATCCAAATGGGTTTTGAATTTGAATTCAAACCTATTTGGATAACTACTCTGGATATATATCTATCATATCCCAATATGGATAGATATTTGGTTATATATCAGATGTTGAATCAGATATTGAACATACGTATATCAGATACGTTATGGGGTTTTTACCCATAACCTTTTTTCCCAGACTCTCCTCTCTCTCTGACTCTCTCCCAAAAACAACGATCAAGCTATTTGCACTGTGGTTTGTGTGGGTGATATTCACTATTGTAATATCACCCCATTGCTGGGTTGATTGATCAGATTCAGGAAGCACGTGATTTACCCACGAGGTTCTATCGCTAAAAGGTATGATCTAAGCATTTTATCCGCTGCGTTTTTAATGCTCTCTAATTTACATCGACATATCATAAGATTGTCATCTTTCAAAATACATCATGAAGCCTACACTCATCCATTCTTTTAACACAAGAAGAGTAAGAACGCTATAGACATTTCCATACTTTCCAAAATCCCCAATTTCTAAGGGTTTTCATCATAAAACAAACATTTCCATTTCCTTGATGAAATCCTACCAAAAATCATTTTTGATGAGTTTAGTAAAAAGGATAAATCCCTAGGATTAACAAAAGGGTTGAGATTTAAACCCATCATTTCAAAACTCTCTCTACATTTGGAGTAAAATCCAACTCAACCCAATAACTTCAAGAAAACTTTTGAATCATCATTAATATAGCAAAACATGTATATATAACTCAAGAATTCCCTACCTCAATGTTTGATAATGAAATGGAGATGAAGACAGAAGAAAACCCTAGAAATCAAAGTTTGTAGAAGTTGATCTCCACCGTACACAACGAAGTTCTTAAGGAGTTTTCAATCTTTGGTGAAGGAACTATGGGTCAAACTTCAATGGATGATGAAGGATCAAAGATTTAATCTTGTTTTTGAGGTAGAAATATAGAGAGAAGGGAGAGATATGTATTTTTAGAGAGAGAGAGATGGAATTAAAGTGATACATCCAACCAAAAAAGGGAAATAAAAACAGGGTTTTCGAACTCCCAGATGTCTCGCACGTGCAACACGCACCCCGCACGTGCAAAGCCTCACTCCCACACGTGCGGCTCCCATCCCTGCACGTGCGGCCCTCCCCGCACGCACCTTGCTCCGCACCTGCATATATTGCAGTGTGCTGCTCCAGCTTCCCCCTAAAATCCGCACGTGCAACCTCACTCCCTGTTCATATGGCCCTCTCCCACATGTGCCGCCCTCTCCCATACGTGCGGCCCTAGTCCCCCGCATGTGCGGCTAGCCAAACAGTCTAGAAAAGTTTTGGTTCAACCCCCGGGCACTCCGAACCTGTCCTCATGCTCTCCGGAACAAGTGAAATTCAACACTGAGCGAAAACAAGAACAAGGACTTTAATTTTGAGAATTATTTCCGAACGTTTCAAACCTAATGAGAGCAAAGGAGGACGGAGCGAAGAAAGAATAAACTCGGTCATCACACACTCTCACCCCAACCACTTATAATATGGGACCCACACATACATGTGTGGACCCCACACATACATGTGCGGACCCCACACACACATCAAGGGCCAAGATCAAATTAGGGGTCATGGAACCCCTAAAAAGGGGGTCCAAAACATTTCTCTTATCAACTAACCTATGATTATAATGATTATAATGGGTGATTGCTAATTAAATATAAGAATTTCATCAAATAAAGCCATAATCAATGGGCTGGGTGTTAAACAGTTTTTGCTTATAATGCAAAAGTATTTAATTGATCACATTAAATAGTTTTTACTTTTGATGAAACGAAATGGGCTGGTGAATGTATATGTGTGCAAGCCCGGTCTTGAGATTTTCGGGGCCCAAAGTCGATAATCAACTACTAAATTTCTGGGGGCCTTCACATTTTTTTTTATTGAATGAAAAAAAAATTAAGGTAAAGGACAAAATATTTGTATTAAAATCACAAAAAAATACTTAGAAATTTTTTTTTTTAATTAACTGAATAGAAAAAAAAAATTACGTGTGCTTGCTGTGCTGAGATGAAAATATTTTTTTAAATCAAAATTCAAAGCAAAAGCACCACCACTTAACAAAACACAAAACTTTTAAATTATGTGATGTGAACTATTAAACTTAAATAAATTCTTCTTAATGATGTAAATACCAATATTATAATAGCAATTAATTGTACAAAAGACATGATAAATATTTAATTAATTGAATAGAAAAAAAATAAATAAATAAAAAATTTACTTGTTTGCTGCTGCTCCGTCCCTATGCTGCTGGTGTGTGCTATATCAAACAAATGTAGGGAATGTTGGATTAATAGAAGATAGGGTTAGGAATTAGAAAAAATGGGCCTTTCAAATGGTTGGGCTGGGCCTTAACTATTGGCCTTTTAATGGGTCAAAAAAAATAAGTTAGTTTAGGCCTTTTTAAAAAAAAATTTGGACTTTAAACATACCCAATATATAATACTAACTTATAATAGGAGGGGCCCCCTATTTTGGGCCAATTTTGAGGGGCTCTAAGCCATGGCCTTGTGGGCCTATGGCCAGGGCCGGGCCTGTATGTGTGTATTACTTTAGTTGCCTTCATGAAATAAATATTCATTATTGCTTATAAAATGGCTAATGAAATAGTTCTTTTTTTTTGGACATAAATTTATGTTTGGACTTTCTAAGTGATAAATGGTGAACTTCAAAATACTTATGATTATAACGGGTTTTGATTTTGATTTTAATTTCATCTCTATAAAATCGAAGTCAGTTAGGAAAGAGAACAGTTCAAATTTGGACAATTATTGTGCTCCAATTTTAATACTCTTCATGTTGCTATGGCTGATTTTAATATTTAATTTTATCATTTTAATATGATTGTTAAAATACATCATTGATGGGTCTAAAATTATATAACCAAACATTTTTAGGTTGAAGTACAACAGTTATGGACAACATCACTATTTTCGATCAAGCAAGTTTCTTTTTTTTTTTTTTTCCCTTCATATAAATATAAGTACCTCTCTTATAATGTAAGGCCTATTTTTTTATTTATGCATATAGATTTATTTATTTTTAACTTATCATATCTAATTTTTTTTTAACTTATCATATCTAATTTTCTTCTAATAAATGCTTTTTTTCTCATACTTTATAGGTGAATGAAGACTTACACCGAACCATAATATCAACTCCGTTTACTACTTTTCTTATGTGTATGTATGAAATTTTATTTATCACTTTAAAGTTTTTGTATATATAGATTCAATTTCTTCAAGAAAGAAATGTTAATGTTGTTATCTGTGATGAGCGTGACCTTAATATTATTCGCATTCGTGAGGTAAGCCTAAAAGTAACTTGAACACTAGACATGCATTTTCTTATCATTTTAAAAGTAATTTATAAATATATTCTCTTATTTTTTTTATAGGAAAAGGAAAAGGAAAAAGACAAAGCAATATCAAAGGAGACAAAAAAAAAAAAAAAAAAAAAAAGCTATCCCTTCTGGCAAAGGAAAGGAAAATGCATATCACGTGGTATGGTTTCTCCACATTTTTTAAAAGTTTGTTTTTCGAATATTTATTAAATTTTTGTTTTTATATAGATTTTCTTAAGAATTGCATAGTGTCATATACTCTTTTTTATGTACATTTTTAAAATTTTTTTTTTCAAATATTTATTCAATTCTTTTGATTGATTGTAAAATATCTTTTTGAAGCTGTTAAAGTAAGCATTTGTACAAAATGCTAATGCATTTGTATGAACATTAATCTAAATTTTTAATATGTTTGTCTATTTGTATGAACACATGTTGCATTTACAACATATCATAATAAAAATATAAGAGAAGAAAACGAAAAAGAAAAGGAAGAAGAATGAACAAATATGTAATGATATAGAATATAATTTTTTTTTTTTTTTTTTTCTTATAAGAAGTTCTTAAGGAAAGAAGAAAAAGACAAAAATAAAATTTAATATAATGGAAAGAACAAGAAGATGGAAGAGGAAAGTAGAAAACATTACACGCTAATAGTCACATTTTACATACCCAATGATCTAATATTTAGCTTTTCAACGAATATTTTGTAAAGAGATGGGTAGTGTCTTTAAAGCAATAAGTGCATAGTGCGTTTGTAGTTTTGTGTGCTTAATGTGTTTTTAAATTATTTTTTTCTCCCTTTTTAAATTTCATAAATACATGCATTGGTTCTTACGTGACTAACAACTGAACTGAGCAAAGAGGAAAAATTATTTAAAAGGAATAAAAAAATACATGATGAAAGGGAAGAGAGGGTATAATCTTCACGTTTTATGCACCTAATTATATAATATTCTCATTTTAGGCACACAATGATAATGTGTTATCAAAAGTTGCATTGGCTCAACGTGCACGACGAGAACGTGAAAAAAAAATTAAAAAAAAATCAAAAGGCTTGTTCATCATACCAATTAGGACAACACCTGCGACGAGAATGAGAGAGATATATCAAAGGAATATATTAACCCAAGACAACCTTTGTTAACACCAAATTAGTAAACAACTGTATTTAATTCCTGAAATATATACTTTTACTATTACCACTTTATTATATAGATTTTAATTTGTTCATAATCCATTTCTGTAGACCTGCTCCTACAACCCCATCTAAAAATGTTGGTGTAGCCATTCGTGATGAGCACGACCTTAATGTTATTTGTGTTCGTAAGTACAAAATTAAGTCAAACATTATATGTATTTTATTTATATAAGATTTTTTTAATCTTTTGAATATTTTATTTATATTTGTTAGGAAAAAGAAAAAGACAAGGTCAACCCAATGTCTAAGAGAAAAGAAAAGATAACTCCTTCTAACAAGAGAATAACAAATGCATGTCAAATGGTATATATTCCTTTTAAAAAATATGAAGCAAAACTAATCAAAATTTTGAATAGTTAAAAGCTATGAGTTTATAAAATGAATTTGTTATTTTATGTTGTTTTTGTAGAATGAATGTAATATATTTTCTTGTAACTTGCTATTATTTATATGTGTTTCTCAAATTTATTTATTTTTATTTTGCATAAATACATGTACATTCATAATGTGCCATCCATAAATTGCTACTTATATGAAGAGAATAGGAAAAAAGAAACGAAGGAATAAAGAAAATAATATATAATGAAAGGAGAAACTAAATAAGACAGGTTTCTAATTCTTATTTATTTTTTTAATAAAAAACAAAATGCATGTGTAGATGTCCCCGAACGCCCCGGGGGGATGAACCCCCGTTCTGTTCGTTTTGCGGGTCTACTACAGTTCGGACTCAATTTGTGTCACGGTTCTTAATCTTGAACCAAAGAGTCCAAATTCGGCAAATCGTTTTGAGAAAATAGATTTTTAGAAAAGAAGTGCCAAACATGGACTGCTTTGCCAGATACAGAGTCGCCACCTAAATATTTTTAAAGGGGGAATTTAGGAAATCCTGACTCGGTACCAAAGGCCACGCGTCCGTCATCACCAAAGTTGCCTCGGCTCGGGAACTTGGGTACGATTGGGGAAGGTCAGCTATGAGCACCCCCTCTCGCCCGATTCGAAGATCGGCTTCTACTAACCGTGATATCCAATTTTGAAAACGTTATGCGTTCTTATTCTGGTTATTAACCTAGAATTATTATGTTATGCGCACAGCAAACAAGTATAGACTAGATCACCTAACTTGGAACGAAACATTGCATATCCGTTTTTTTTGGAAAACGCTTTGGAATTTGCTACTCGCGAGTAGGCTAAAACACGGATTTCAACGAGTTGTTCCAACTCAAACAATCCAACCTTCATCCACAGGCATTCAAGCAGTTTATATCACATAAGCATCTAGCCACATGGTAAGCATGCTGTCATGTTAACATTTACACTCATGCGAGATGCTAAAACATAAAAACTTACCTAGTACTCCAAGCCAAAACAGAAACTAGTTAGTAATCAAGTACATGATCCTAGTTCTTGTTAAGATGGCTAATGCAACACATGCAGAATGCAACTAAGATAGGCTCGGTTAATCTACAATGACATGTGAAATGCTACAACTAACACGTATTCAATTTGGAATTGAAATACAGATGCAGTTAGAATAATACGCCGAGCCCGGTGTATGCAAGACAAATGTATGGATGCACGCATGCATTGCATAAGGTATGCTAATTTAAATATGCCCTAATCTAGTCACTGAAAGCTAGTAAATAAAAGGGAAGAAAGACGTGGGGTTGGAAGACATACACACACTCACGCACGCTTATTACACATTTGCCCTCACTTAGAGGGTCCAAATAAATATATAGTAATAAATCAACTATCCTAGCTAATTAATTATACAGACCCTCAATTTAATTAATCAAATTAAATATGAAATAAATAGAAAGAAAGGGGCCGCAGCCCTGCCTCGGAATGCGCGAATGATGCATGTTTGACTCGTCTCGCCCAAAAACTCGCTACCATAGCACTGTTGCCTCTGTTTACACTGCCTTGCCCCCCTGAAAACTTGCACAAGTCCCAAGAATGCTTCTCTGGACACTGGGAAGCATCACCGGCCAAGTAAAAACACCACTGGCCGAATGGGATGATCACCGGCCACATTTTTGTCTACCGGCCAAAAATTGATGGCCGGCCGGCATTGTATTTAGCCGACCGGCCAAAGCTTCTTGCAGAACCTACAATTGACAGCAACAGAGGTCAAGTAGTGTATGGCATGGAATTTTCAGGCAAATGTATGCACGGACACACTCCCTATCATGTAATGGACTCAAGGGAGTGTGGCCCTCGACCCTCGGGCCATCAATTACGCATTTCAATGCATGATGGCCCAAAAGCCAAGTGTGCAACTTCGATATCAAATGAAATGCAAGCACAAAACACATCAAAGGGCCCTAACCCCTATCATGATTGATCAAGAGGCAAAGGATGCATGCTCAATGAAATGCAACCTAGGCATGGAGGCTAAGTATGCAACATGAACATTCAAATGAGCAATGTATACTAGGCACGCAACCTAAACATGCAACAACACACAAGTATGCAACAACATACAAGGTGAGCATGCATCAACATGCAAAGGATGGTCTTACACTAACTTGGACAGCTCTCTACTAGGTCCAAAACAGTGGCCAAAATGATGCAACAAAGGCATGAAAACACACACACAAGCATGCATGCACAAGGCCCTAAACATGGAGCATAAGCCATCAACTCTTCAAAGCATGAAAGGGATGGAAAATGCAAGTATGCAAGCATGGAACATGGACTGAAATATGGTTCCTAATGATGCCAAATCATGAGAATAAGCCAAGTAAAGCATGCTAGTGACCCGCACACCCAAGGCTAGTAAGCTAGAATGCAAAGGAGCTATACAAAGCATGGCAAGCATGACTCCAAAGGCCCAAGACAGACCTTAAGTATGGCAAAACAGTGCTAAAACCCTCTTGGAGCCTAACCAAAAATCATGCTAAAATGTCATCTCACAACATGATGCATGTTAGGCCAAAACATAGGATTACAAGGTAAGCATATGATGCATGCAAGAGACCATTAAACCAAGCAAAAACAGATCTAAGGCATGCCAAAATATGACCAAATACCCACTGAAATGTGTCCAATACATGCAAGATTAAGGTGCTCCTTTGAAAGGCCAATAAGAGGGTTACTCTACACATGCAAGAAGGGTACTCAACATGACCAAAACAACTCTGGAAATGGCTTATAGGGGTCCTAAAACCCACTGAAAAATACCTGAACCGAGCTCAAGAAGTGTGCAAATATAGGCCCCTTTGTAAGGCTAAAAGTGCGAGCAAACAAGACAACAAGGAGAGGGGATGGCCCTCTCCTTCTTAGGACCTTAAACCACCATCCTCACCACTGAAATCTCTCAAGATTTCAGTGGTGAGGAGGCCCAAACAAGGTGGTCCCGGAGCTCACTAAAAATGCACAAAAATGAGGCCAAACAAGGCCTAAGAGGGGGTAGACAACCCCAAACACAAAAGTGTTCTTGAACAGACTTAAAAATGAGCTAAAAAAAAGACTTTTTTCAGTTATACACAAATCTTTAATCAACATGCAAGATAGGTCAAAAGCTAATGCAAGGTTGGGGAAAATAAAGTAAAAGTATTACCCTTGAAGAACACCTCAAGAGCAGCAGGTCCAGCCGCTTTCTCCTGATCAAAACTGACCCAAAACTTCAAAAACAAACCCTCAATGCCTCCCAAGTTGAAGTATGGTGTAATGGTGTGTGTATTAGTGCAATACTATGAACTAAACACACCTTTGGGCCCTCAAAACACACACAAAGGAAGAGAGAGAGGGAGATATACAGAGCGAGGATGATATACCAAATATATGTATGTATTTAGGTCTGGAGTTGTTCAACCATCTCAATGGAGGAGGAGGGTCTCTTTATATAGACAATGAAAAGGCTTAAAGCTTACAAGAGAAGCTAAAGGAAGGGTCAAGGGGGTCAAGGCTTCCAAGAGAAGCTAAGCTAAGGGTGCAAGCTTCTTGAGGAAGTCAAGACAAGGGGTCAAGGCTTCCTCAAGAAGCCTTGAGCAAAGGGTGCAAAAAGAGGGGTCAAAGGTGGTCAAAGGTGCAAAACAACCACACAAGTGTATGAGGGGTCGGATCTGTGCACTCCAGCTGGCACAGCTGGCACGCACCATGCCTAAAGGGTGAAAAAGGGGCAAACCGGCCAAGAAAAAAGGTCATCGGCCAAATAAATGGCCGGTCGGCACAATAAATGGCCGGCCTGCTATTTCTTCTGGCCGACCGGATAGATTGGTGGCCGGTGGGTGGGCGGCAAGGCCAAAAAGTGGCCGGTGGGTGTCCAGAGTGAAGCCCCAAAAGTTATCTTTCCAATGCCGCAAACCTTGCATTAAAATTTCTCCTATGCAAAAAGTTATGCCCTTTTTGGTGAAGCCGCGCAGATTTGATCCAACCGGATTGATCCCCTACTTCAACCAACCATATCTCCCTCACCCGGACTTGGCTTTAGGATATTCTTAAGTGCAAAATGAAGCCCCGGAAGTAAGCTTTCCAATGGTGGTGGCCTCATATCTTAACTCCAAGTGTATAGACAAATAAGCTTGATTTAGCGAGGACTGCTCGTCCCTCTCTTAGCAATTCTTGCCTATCTTCTTCTCTAACTTGGTTTCTCCCCTCTTCTCCTCTTTTCTTCAACTTCAAACCCCTAAGCAACGTGTTTTGAAAGATTTTTCAAAGATTTCATCTCTCTTTCATTCATTTCCACTTTGTCCTTGCTCGGTTTACCGAAAAGCATAATGTTTGACGAAATGCAAGCGTCGGAACATTTTAGGAACTTTATTTCAAAAAAGTTTTGAAAGAGAGGGTTTTAAGTTCTAAAAACCATTCAAAATAGCTTTGGTCCACCAAGTAAACCATCAGTAACACCCAAATCTTAAGGGCAGTCAAAAATGGGGTGTCTATAGCATGAAGAAAAAAAGAAATAAAGATAACACTATTAAAGGTATAAAACAAATAAAATAGAAAACAAGATTAAGAGAAAGGAAATAAATAAGAAGATATTTTCATTTTAAGCACAAAATATTCATATATTTTACACCAATGATAAAATATTTTCATTTTAGGCACAAAATGATAATGCATTGGCCCAACGTGCACGGCGAGAGTATGAAAAAAATGAAAAATCATACTTTTAAATTTCAATGTTTGCAACGAGAACAAGAGGGATCAGAAAAATGTATTCAACTAAGACAACCTTCTTTAATACCAATTCGTCGCAATCATGCTTGCTTGGAATGGGAAACAATAACTGAAGATTCTCATTCGGCACAAAAACGAACAATGGTCATCCATCATTCTACATGTTCGTTTTCTATGCCAAGAACATCTTTAGCTCTACGAAGGAATCGGTAAACTACTATGTCTAATCTATGAAGTGTCCCATATTCGGAACTTGTTGTTTGAAAGGAAAGATTAGGCTACCTTTACTTATTACACCCCCTCCACTACTTCAGGCATTATATGATGGGAATAATGAGCAATCAAAATCCTTTTGAAGTTATACTCAAATGTACAATGCATCCAATGCCTTTACAAGTCTTGGTATTACATCGGATCCTAGAGTATTTAGTGGAAGGGGCCCTACATCATTCAAAATTCACAGGGAATTGCAACATCAAACAGGATTACTACAACCATAACCAGGGCAGGATGCGAGTTATGCTCAACTGTATATCTATGTCCCTGATTCAGCTTTAGAAATTTGTAATCGTAGAAATCCTAACTTGAGAATGGATGTTCTCAAAACTATTCAGGATAGTTTGTTGCAAGTCAATGCATTTGTAGATAAATTTTGCCAAGCTCATGCTATTTTACATCAATTAGACTCGACAGGACACAATCTACCTGCTCATCTTCATTACAATTCAACAACTGATTGACGTCGATATAACCTACTAACTGCAGATGAAATTGCGATTGTAATACCAGGTGATAAAACAGTGGTAAGTGGAATAAGAGATATTATCTTACATTTCCAAGGAAATAATGAGTTAATGCAAATTAATGAATGTCATCCAGCATACTTGCCATTACATTATGTTTTATTATTTCCATATAATGAGCATGGTTGGGAACCCAAGTTGAAATTATGGAACGTTCAGTATGATCGACCTTCAATTGATCGACTTACTCAAATGAATTTTTATAGTTATCGTTTGTTTGAATGACCTACAGAGTATTCAACAATTTTGAGAGGTAGGAAACTATTTCAAGAGTATTTGGTAGTTCTTAGGGCCGCAACTGAGCAAAATCGATTGACATACTACAAGCTTAATCAAGGGAAACTTTTGGTTGACCTTTACCAAGAGTTGTCAAATATTGATCCAAATTATGTGTGACCTGGTCAAATTACTCAATGGTTTGTTTTCCATCTTTATTTACTGGTAGTTCTAGGCATATGTTTGAAATCTTTCAAGATTCAATGGCTATCACGCGATACAACCGACACCTAGATATTTTTCTTACCATGACTCCAAATCCCTATTGGCTAGAAATTATTTCAGCATTATTACCACATCAAAAACTTATTGATCATCTTGATTTAATTGCCCGGGTTTTTGAGTTGAAGAGAAAGTGTTTGATGAAGGAGATAAAAACAAATAAAGTGTTTGTAAATAAAGTTGCACATATTTTTACAATTGAATTTCAAAAATGAGGCCTCCCTCATATGCATGCATTTTTATTTCTTAAGGGTCTAAACAAAATTCAGACATGTGCTCAAGTAGACAAATTGGTCTATGCAGAATTTCCTAACCCAAAAGATGATCCTATGCTTTTTGAAATTGTCAAATGTTGTATAGTACATGGACCATGTAGTGCTCAAAATCCGCAAGCATTATGTATGGAAAATGGTAGATGCACTAAGAGATACCCTCCAGCTTTCACAGAAACAACAACTATGGATCAAGATGGATACTCTATCTATCGTCGTCGTAATAATGGTCAAGTACATACTATGAGGGGACAAGAAGTTGATAACAGGGATGTCATACCATACAATGCATATCTTTCTAAACTTTTCAACTGTCATATAAATGCGAAAGTTTGTGTCGGAATGAGATGTGTCAAGTATATACATAAGTAAATTTACAAGTGTTATGATCATACAACGATGGTGTTGGGATTGTTAAATGAGATTCAACAATATCTCGATATAAGGTATATTGGGCCTCCAAAATCCTTTGCATGCAGAGATGCCAACAGTTGTATGATTGGCACTTCATTTACCTGGAATGCATCGCGTTGTTTTTAACCTAGACGAGTCATTAGAAACGATTCAATCTAAAGCTAGTCAACAAATGTCAACTCTTACTAACTTCTTTGCATATTGTGCTGCAAGTGAAGATGAATGTCCATTCACTTATCAAGAATTTCCATAACATTTTGCTTGGCTCAAGTTGGAAAAGAGATGGAAATCAAGAGAAAGGGGATATGCAATTGGTAGAATGTACTTTGCTAGCCCTAATTGTGGTGAAAGATTTTATCTGTGTTTGATACTAACTGTTGTCAAAGGACCAAAGTCGTTTCAGTCTTTACATAATGTTGTGCATGATACATTTCAATTAGCATATGTTGCAAGGGGGCTTTTAGAAGATGATGAAGAATGCAATGCTTGAAAGAGGTTACAATTATGAAAACTGGATACCAATTGAGGAGATTGTTTAGTATTATTCTCACCCAGTGCTCTCTACTAAATCTATGTGCATTATGGAATCAATTCTCAATGCATATATGTGATGTTGTTGCACATAAGATTCGTACATTGTTTGTCATTTCTAACCCAACTGAGGCTTAAATTGAAGATTATAGTCTCCATCTTTTGAATCAAATGTTTCATGAATCAGGCAAAAGTTTAATTGACTTCCTACCTATGCCATAACGTATTGAATATTGGAGTGCAATAATTAGCAACCGATTGATATTCGAACATCAACAATTGTAGAATGAGGCACAACAGGAAGATCCACAAATTATTATTGATTGTCTCAACAATGGACAACGGAATACTTATAATACATTCACTTCTTCAGTTTTTCAAAATAAAGGAACTATTTTTTTTTTCTGAATGGGGGTGCTAGAACAGAGAAAACATTCATGTACAATACGATTGCATTAAAATGTCACAGCCTTGGGCATATCGTTGTTACTGTGGCTTCATCTAGAATTGCATAATTGTTATTGGTATGAGGTTGCACTGCACATTCAACATTTTCCATTCTGTTAGATGTCTTGGAAAATTCACTTTGTGGGTTTAGCAAACAATCATTACAAGCTGAGTTGTTTAGAGAAACAAAACTCATAATTTGGGATGAAGTTGATATGCAACATAGACATTGTGTTGAGACAGTTGATCATACATTAAGGGATATTTCTGATAATGAAAAGCCATTTGGGGATATTACTGTTATTCTTGGTGGAGACTTTCTACAAATCTTACCAGTTATATCCAAAGGAGTTCGTGAGCAAATTGTGAATGCATCATTAAGATACTCTATTCTATGGAAGCATATACATATCTTAACTTTGGATTTGAATATGCGATTGAATCATGAAGACCATGAAAATGCTAATTTTGAAAATTTCTTGATGGAGGTAACACTACTTTAACCTTTTTCTTTATTATATAAATTATTTTAAATTAATAAATTGTGTTTACAGTCCTTTTTTTATTTATTTATTGATTTTACCTTTTTTAGATTGGGACCAGTCCTCAAGAAATCGTCAACCTTCTATCAACAATACACAAATGTCAAGATTTGAATGAATTACTCTCTACAGTATACCCACAATTGAATATGATAGAGCCGTCGACCCCAACATTTTTAACTGAACACACAATTCTATCTGCGCGTAACGATGATGTCAGTGACATTAATACTACTGCATTGAATATCTTTTCACGAAGATTATATACTTATCTTGCAGCAGATAAAATGTCTGAAGATAGTGAAATTGATCCTACCATTAAAAATAGATATCTTAATGAATATTTAAATTCATTGGATCCTTCTTGGCTGCCAACTTTTAAGTTAGAGTTGAAAATGAGATGTCCTATGATATTGTTAAGAAACATTGCACCGAAAGATCAACTATGTAATGATACAAGATTGATGGTTACTAGGTGCGATACTTGCATAATTAAAGCTTAAATTTTAACTAGAGAAGAGTTTAGCAATTTGGCATTCATACGAAAGATATCTTTGATGCCATCTTCTTCAGAAATGCCTTTCCAAATGACAAGACGTCAACTTCCAGTCCGATTAGCATATGCTTTGACTAACAATAAATCTCCAGAACAATTTGTGAAATTTGTTGGGATTGATTTGTGCATACCAGTGTTCAGCCATGGGCAATTATATGTGGCATTGTCCAGATGTATATCCTTTGATTGTATAAGTATTCTCCTCTCTAAAGATAGTTTGGATTTTGCTACAAATATTGTTTATCTTGAAGTGTTGTTGTTGTGTTCTATGTAGATTAAATCACGTTTTATCAAAAGGTAACCATGTAGATTTATTTCTATTGATTATATAACTTTTTATAAAATTTCAATTTAATATGGATTTTTGTAGGATTGGATCGAAAAATCTATAGAGCTTAAAAGGAGAAATACGACTAGCTTGTTTTATGGGGATGTAATAAGGTAATTTTAATCTCAAAGTGCTTTGATACGTATATTTCCAACAAATGTACTAATCTATTTTTTTTTTTTTTTTTTTTTTTGTTTCCACAAATTACTAGATTGTTGTGCATATTCCTTATTAGGGATACATATAAGTTGATACGAAGACTTTTTGGAAAGTAATAAGGAGGAAGTTTGGGCAAACACATATTTGAAGACATGTTATTGACACATCTTTTGTAAAGCATACATATTTTGGAAAGCTCTAACTCACTTTTTGTAAAATTTTAACCCACTCTTTTAGTGTATGACAATATATTGTTTGTTTTTCCTATGTAGTTATAATTTGATTGGCAGTAGTAGCACTAACTGGTGTGTATTTTAATTTTCATTTTTTTAGATTGCAGAACACTGGCTGGTGTGCATTATTTGATATTTAATTTTTTTTATTTTTTATATTTGATTTGTTTGGAATTGTAGAGTACAGGCTGGTATGTATTGTTTGATGTTTAATTTGTTGAGATTGCAAAGCACTTACCGATGTGTTTTGAACGTTAACAAGTATAGAACATTAACAAGTATACAATATTTTTTATTTCTGTATTTTGTTCAATGTTTACAATTTTTTTTACTTGTTCTTATATTTTGATTTGTAATATTAGTGAACATTATAAATCTTATATGTTTGTTTTTTAATTTGCATTAAGGATAAGGAGAGTTGTTATTTTATTTGAGTTTTGTAGAGTGTGTAATACAAGTAAAATTGTTATAAGTTCTCTAAGAAGAAAAATATTTCAATATTTTTTTTTCAGTATCCTTATCAAAAAATGACACAAACTTCACAAATTTCAACATGATACATATAAATTACAATTACATTTTGATCATAATATTATTTGCACCGTGCCTTTAGGTACATGCATACACTAATACAATAATAATGCGATAAGCTAAAGAAGTTGACAAAAGCCCCTTTTGAGGCTAAAGTTATTAAGTGACAAAAGCCTCTTTGAAGAGACTAGAGCCAACCACATTGGGGGTAAGAGGAACACAATCATTGCCAAGGACTCAAGCCACTGGGATGAAAGGAACACAATCACACATTGGAGGTGAGAGGAACATAGTGAGGTGTTTAGTCTCGCTGTGGCTTTTGTCAAATTCAATCCTCGGGGTGAAAGGAACATTGTTATTGCCAAGGATCCAAGCCATTGGGGTGAAAGGAACACAGTCACTGCTAATGATTCAAGCCATAGAGGTGAAAGGAACACACTAAAAAAAGAAAACATCACCCAGAAAGGGTAATTAAAAAAAAAAGGAAAAAGTAAAGAGGCCGAAAGTGACTAAGGCTAAGAAATAATCCCATCGAGAATCTAAAGAGGGTCTATATAAAAGTGTCAAGTTATCGTAACTTGCATAATTAAGAAAATTCACTTGTGCAAATCATGATGGGACATTTGTTGGCACATAAATTTCAACTAAATTTATGTTAAGATTTCAAATACGATCAATCAATTAATGACATGTATAAGGCCTATGATACCAATGTTGTAGCTAATCACTTCCAAAAATGATCAATATGATCTATTAAAGTGCATAAATAAAACAACATCATATCTTAGCGACGTTATTCAAGATACTCAAATGACACGTGCATCTTGCAAAAGATGACACCTGTAGAGTCTACAATAAGGACACCACACAAGATGAAATCCAAGGGATCAATACGGTTAATCTAATATTCGATTAATCATATATGATTATGCCTAAATTCAAATGGCGTTATCATTCAATTTGAAATTCAAATTGAAGATGAGACACTCTTATCACATGGATAGCCCTCTATAAATATGAGGACCATCACACAAGAGAAGAGATCAAAAATCAAAAGTCAGAAGATTAGAGAGAGAGAGAGAGAGAGAGAGAGAGAGAGAGAGAGAAATCAAGAGTTAAAAAAGTCTTTATAAGAAAGAAGAGAAGAAACAAGAGAACTCAAAAGCCTAAACTACACTACAAACATGACAAGCAATAGGTAAAGGGTTCCAAACCCAACAATTGTATATTGTATCTATAAGTTTTAAATCTCTATAATTTCAATAAAATATTTCTTTTCCTTAATTTGTCTGCTATTATTGTTTTTTATTCTTCATCAATTGAAGGTTTTATTTAATTAAAATGTGTAATTAACGATCTGAAACATAGATCAGAAATAGGAACTTACTATTCAAATAATTAACACTGTTTAGGCAAATAACTAAGCAGTGTACATTTGTAACATGAACTTCGAAATGTATTAAAACATTTCACATTTCAAAATTTGAGTCTACATACCCAAAAAAATTTTGCAACTCTAAATCCTCCAAACCCAACTTTAACATAATACAAGAACAAATTCAAGATTCAAACATTGCAATAGTGAATAGAACATACTAGCATTCAATAAACAGGGGGGGGAGGGGAAAATAAGGCTACACTAACAAAAATTTCACTGCATATCATTAAAATTAAAAACCGTAGAAAGATCATGTAAAAGAATCATAATTCCAATTGAAAATTACCCAAAAATTTTGAAAATATATATATACAAACTTGAGAGTGTTAGGGAAAAGCGATGAATCCCCACAAGTAAATCAATCAATGAGAATATAAACTAATGCGGAAAAATTAAATCAAAGGCAGCACAAGAATTTTTACGTGATTCCCTCAATATGAGGTATGTCCACGGGATCGAAATCCGATTTTACTATCAACCAAATAAGTTCCAAACGATTACAAACGAGACACGAATGGTCTCACAAAACCACCCTTAGGTGAATTCCAAATAATCACAAATAAACAAGAGGAAAGACCTCACCAAATAGATGAACCAAAATCTTCAGAACCAAAGTTGAAGACAACCCAAAATAACAAACCAAATCAACTTCCATACAAAAAAAACAAAAGCTTGAACAAATCAAGCACTGTTCACCAAACCTCACCAATTGTCCATACACGGGCACTATTGTCGAGGAAGTATATCAGCCGCCACTTTTTCCTTGGGGAAAAATAATACACCAAAAATATTATATTGTAAATCTAGGGTTTTGTAATCAAACCCTAATTGTATCCAAATTGGATTGGGCCTCCACAAATATAATATATAAAAATATTATACCTAAACCAAGCCAAATTAAAACTCTTTTCAAAACCAATTGGGTCCCACACTCCAATAAGGAGGTATACCCAACAATTCTCCCCCTACCGACTTAGGTGGAGACATCAACCATACCCGCCAAATTTCGACACTTTAAATGTTTGTCCCTCGACAAAGTCTTTGTCAACATATTTGAAATATTATCATCTGTGTGAACCTTTTCGAGTTGCAACAATTTTGAATCTAACACATCACGAATCCAATGGTATCTCACATCAATGTGTTTCGATCTCGAATGACAGGTAGAATTTTTACTCAAGTGAATAGCACTTTGACTATCACAATAAAGCACATACTTTTCTTGCTTCAAACCCAACTCTTGCAAAAATTTCTTCAACCATAACTCTTCTTTACAAGCTTCTGTAATAGCAATAAATTCAGTTTCGGTAGTTGAGAGAGCAACACATTTTTGTAATTTAGATTGCCATGCCACAGCTCCCCCTGCAAAAGTCATCAAATACCCCGAAGTAGATTTCCTAGAATCAACGTCACAGGCCACGTCAGAATCCGTGAACCCATCAAGCATCGGCTTACCATCTCCAAAACACAAACACACCTTCGAAGTCCCTCGAAGATACTTGAGAATCCATTTTACCGCTGCCCAATGTTCTTTACCCGGATTAGAGAGAAACCGACTCACCACACCAACAGCGTGAGCAATATCCGGCCTTGTACAAACCATGGCGTACATCAAAGAACCAACTGTTGAAGCATAAGGAACTTTCTACATCTCTTCTTTGTCTTTCTCACTTGTAGGACATTGATTCGAATTAAGTTTGAAGTGACCTGCAAGTGGACAACCAACCGGCTTTGCTTTATCCATGTTGAATCTCTCAAGAACTTTCTCAATGTAGCTCTCTTGAGACAACCAAATCAGTCCCTCTTTGCGATCACGAACAATTTTCATACCAAGTATTTGCTTTGCCGATCCCAAATCTTTCATAGCAAAGGATTTGCTCAACTCAAACTTCAACTTGTTAATCATGGTAGAATCTTGACCCACAATTAACATGTCATCAACATAAAGCAAAAGAATAATAAATTTACCATATGGAAAAATTTTCACAAACACACAATGGTCCGAAGTGGTTTTAGAAAAACCATTATTCATCATGAAAGAGTCAAATTTTTTGTACCATTGTCGCGGGGCTTGCTTGAGGCCATACAAACTTTTCTTCAATTTGCAAACAAATTTCTCTTTCCCGTTCTCTACAAAACCTTCCGGTTGCTCCATGTAAATTTCTTCTTCAAGATCACCATGAAGAAATGCGGTCTTTATATCAAGTTGTTCAACTTCAAGGTTCATACTTGCAGCTATGCCAAGTACAACCCAAATAGAAGACATCTTCACAACCGGCGAGAAAATCTCGTCAAAGTCAATGCCTTTCTTTTGCCCAAAGCCTTTCACAACAAGACGTGCTTTGTACCTCAGATTCTTTCTATCATTCTTCAATTTGAAAACCCACTTATTTTTCAAAATTTTCCTCCTTTTAGGCAACTTCACTAAATCACAAGTGTGATTTTCAAGTAAGGAATTCATCTCCTCTTCCATGGCCTTTTTCCAATCATCTTTCTTTGCATGCTCAATTGCTTCTTGGTAGCTCTCCGGCTCCCCTTGATCAGAAATCAACACAAATTCATTGGGAGGATACTTTCTTGAAGGTTGTCGGTCCCTTGTAGATTTCCTCAACTTAAGTTGTGGTGGCGGTTCTTGAGTTGGATGCTCTTCCTCAATTTCTGGCTCAACTTCATTAGGATTTGCATCATCCTCCACATCTTCAATATGTGGTCGCACATCTCCCCATTTTCATCATCAATCAAGATGAAGGGGATGGATCCATGTGAGTGAGATCATTAGTTTTTGCCTGCGGTTGATCACCTTTGCCAAAGTCTTCAATTGTGTGGTCTTCAAGAAACACAACATCATGGCTTCGAATGACTTTCTTGTAATGGATCCCATAATCTATACCGAACTCATCACGCCTATAGCCAAGAAAAATACATTGTCTTGACTTACTATCAAGCTTAGACCTCTCATCCTTTGGAATGTGAACAAAAGCTCGACAACTAATCACTCTCAAGTGCTCGTAAGAAACATCTTTGCTACCAAACTCTTTCAGAACATCACCATTCAAAGGATAGCAAGGAGACAAATTGATCAGTCAATCTTTGTACTCATTGCCTCACCCCAAAAGGATCTTGGCAATTTAGCTTGTGAAAGCAAACACCTTGTTCTTTCCACAATGGTGCGGTTCATCCTCTCGGCAACGCCATTTTGTTGAGGAGTCTTCTTAACTGTCTTTTCGTGCCGAATACCTTGGTCATGCATAATACTCATCAAATGGCCCAATGTATTCACCACCATTGTCTGATCGAATGCACTTCAATTTCTGCCCTGTTTCTCTTTCAACCATGGCCTGAAAATGCTTAAATACTTCTAGCACTTGATCTTTAGTTTTTAGTAGATAAGCCCAAACTTTCCTTGAATAATCATCAATGAAAATAACAAAATAAAGTGCACCACTGTGTGTTCTAACTTTTAAAGGACCACAAACATCCGAATAAATCAACTCTCAAACCTTTTCTTTTCTAGAAGCAACATTTTTATGAAAATAAATTCTATGTTGTTTACCCGCCAAACAATGAACACAAGTTTTAAGATGTGTACCTTTCAAACCGGGTAGAAGCTCTTTCTTGAACAAAACTTGTAGCCCCTTTTCACTCATGTGCCCAAGTCGCCTGTGCCACAATTCAGTAGAAGTATCATCTTCAAGTGCATTGACAACACCTTTACAAATTTTTCCTTGCATCGAATAAAGTGTATGAGTCTTCTTGCACTTAGCCACCACCAAAGAACCCTTTGTGAGCTTCCATATTCCATCACCAAATTTGTTGTTGAAGCCTTCATCATCTAGCTTCCCAGTAGAGATTATCACCCATGCCGATAATCTTGGACAAACCTTCATTACCCATTCGAACAGAACCATAATCTCCTGCAATGTAGGTAGTGAAGAAATCAACTCGAGAAGTCACATGAAAAGAAGCACCAGAATCAATTACCCCACTGCTCTCTTGGCCCACAAAATTGATACAATCATTTTCACAAACAACCATGAGATCATCGGTAGTAACTGCCGTTGTGTCTTCTTGCTTCTTATCCACACTTTTGTCACGCCTTTTCTCCTTATTCTTGAGCTTTCGGCATTCTCGCTTCATGTGCCCTTTCTCATGGCAATAATAACACTCAACGTCTTTCTTTGAAAAAGAACTATCTCTGGACTTGTCACGGCTTTGATCACGACCATGAGGAGTCTTACTCCTCCCCCTTGTTTTACTTCGGCCTCTCACAACAAATGCTTCCGAATGAGAGGTACCGGCTGATTTTCTTCTAGTTTCTTCATTTAACAAGCTACTAGTGACTTGACCCATAGTGACAACTCCATCGGGTGCCGAATTACTAACTGTCACAACCAAAGTCTCCCAACTTTCGGGTAAGGAACTAAGTAGCATCAAAGCCTGCAACTCATCATCAAAAATAATTTTCATAGAAGCAAGTTGGTTAACGATACTCTTTATTTCATTCAGATGTTCCTAATAGGGTCGCCTCTTTATATTTTAAATTAACCAACTTACTAAATGTAAAGGCTTTATTTGTGGCTGATTTTCTATCATAAAGACTCTTTAATTTTTTTCATAAATTATGTGTCAAGTTTCAAGAGCAACATGATGAAACACACTGTCATCAATCCATTGACGGATAACACCAACGGCTTTCCGATTAAGCCTCTTCCACTCATCATCTTTCATATCAGCAGGTTTGCCACTATCACCCTCAATGGGTCCATACAAGTCTTTACAAAATAATAGGTCCTCCATTTTAGTTTTCCAAGTTACCCAATTGCTTCCATTGAAGTTAGACATACGACCCACATTCCCCTCCATTGATTTACACAAATAAATAAACCCCAATAAACCGTAAGCTCTGATACCAGTTGTTAGGAAAAAGCGATGAATCCCCACAAGTAAATCAATCAATGGGAATATAAACTAATGCGGAAAAATTAAATCAAAGGTAACACAAGAATTTTTACGTGGTTCCCTCAATATGAGGTACGTCCACGGGATCGAAATCCGATTCCACTATCAACCAAATAAGTTCCAAACGATTACAAACGAGACACGAATGGTCTCACAAAACCACCCTTAGGTGAATTCCAAATAATCACAAATAAACAAGAGGAAAGACCTCACCAAATAGATGAACCAAAATCTTCAGAACCAGAGTTGAAGACGACCCAAAATAACGAACCAAATCAACTTCCACACAAAAAAAATAAAAGCTTGAACAAATCAAGCACTGTTCACCAAACCTCACCAATTGTCCATACACGGGCACTATTGTCGAGGAAGTATATCAGCCGCCACTTTTTCCTTGGGGAAAAATGATACACCAAAAATATTATATTGTAAATCTAGGGCTTTGTAATCAAACCCTAATTGTATCCAAATTGGATTGGGCCTCCACAAATATAATATATAAAAATATTATACCTAAACCAAGCCAAATTAAAACTCTTTTTCCAAAACCAATTGGGTCCCACACTCCAATAAGGAGGTATACCCAACAGAGAGTGAATCGTGTAAAGCCTTCAAAACTCTAGAAATCGAGAGTGTAGGAAGAATTTTTACTATTTGACTTCAAATTCCAAACTTCAGATTTCAGAAAGCTCAGACTTTAGATTTCTTTAGATTTCAGTTCATTGATTTTTGCCTCAAATTTCAGTTCATCAATTGTTGCCTTAGACTTTGATTCTTGATCACGTTCAGTTCATCAATTGTTGCCTTCATCGATTCAATCATAGATAGAGAAAGAAGGGGTGGAAATTCCTGACACGACACGATAACACGAACTTGAACCGTACACAAAGTTAGCAGGTTAGTATTGAACATTTTTTTACATGAACACATATATAACACGACCCGTAAATCCGCATAAATTATGACTCAAAAAGTAAAATTATGATATTGTTTTTAAGAGAATTCTATTGTACACACTTAGTAGCATGTGCACGCTTAATTACATTATTTTCTTCTTTAGTTATAATTAATTTTTTTTAATTATAACATTATTTTAAGATATTTAATTATGATCTTTTCATATTTAATTATAATTGAAAAAATAGAATTATATAATATTTCTCCTTTAAAACGTGTGTACTATCATGGTTTTTTTTTAAGGATAAATTATGTAAATAGTCCCTATACTTTACACGATATGTCAATTTAGTCTTTGTAATTTCAATTTGCTCGATTTTGCCCTTAATTTAACGGATTGTGTCATTTTAGTTCAATAAATAACGGTTGTTAAATTAATTTAACGGAAGGTTAAATAATGTGTTAATTTAGTCCATATACTTTACACGATGTATCAATTTAGTCCTTATAGTTTCAATTTTCTCGAATTTAACAAGGTCTAAATTAACACATTGTGAAAAATATAAAGACTAAATTGACACATTATTTGATTTTTTATTAAATTAACTTAACAACCGTTATTTATTGAATAAAATAACACAATCTAATAAATTAAGAAACAAAATTAAATAAATTGAAATTACAGAGACTAAATTAATATATCATATAAAATGCAGGAACTATTTACATACCTTTTTTTTCTTTTGTTAATTATGAGAGGCATATCATACTGACCATTTACTAGTCTTTCCCGTCATCCTATAACACTGCACTTTTTAAAGAAAAAGGCAAAAGCAATTGTCTGCCTTTATCGTATCACCATGGGCATATAGCACAGCACTTCCTATAGAAAAAACCAAAAAAGGAACGATTCCCAATTCAGACTCTTCACTAGCTTCCAATTTTCAATTGTTCCATTACATGTGATGCACTGCACTTTCTAAACAAAAAAACAGACACAAAAGGAGCGTTTCCCAACTCAGACTCTTCAATGCCTTCTAATTTTCGATTCTGTAATACAATCTGCGTTTTTAGTTTCAATGTTGAAGTTCTTTGATTTTGTTTAGTGGAAACCTCATTATATTCCATGTATGTATTTTTCAATTATTCCTGTTGATTTTCTGTTCCATTAATGATGTTGGGTTTTTCTATGTTCAAATTCAGATTGAGGAATAAATTGTAGGGGATCCCAAAATCCAACAGAAGCTTCAGCTTTTCATAGATCTTGGACTTGGTTCTCCTGCTTTTCAGGTCAAAAACATTCTACATGGTTCAGTAAAACCTTTTTTTTCTTCATTATTATATCATAGTTGTTGCATTGGCATATAATTTCATTGTCTTCATCAAGCATTGCCACATATAGAATTCAATCCCCAATATATACCTCCATAGCAACCCTAAAGTACCCATTGGATCAATTTAGAGTTCCAACAACAATGACTGCTCTGTGAGGTAGATCAATTAACGAGTCGCAGCGGCAACAATTCCTATATCCTTTGCGACATCTATTGATCTACCTCACAGAGGTTGTGCTATTTACCAAGAACGTCTGCAAAAAATATTGATGAAAAACAGAGGTTGTTTGGTGGAATTGTGGGTGTGGAGAGGTAGTGGTAGTGAGGTCTCCTATTGAGATTCCGAAACTGGAGGAAGACGGGAATGGATGAGTTGCAGTGGAGAGGATTGTGGGAGTGGATGGGATATGGCTGAAAAAGGGTCAGTGGACAGCGAGGTATGTCTGTGGAGGTGGTTGGCTCTTCTTCCTCTTTATCTATTATTCTTCAACACCCATTTATCCAACCACCAATCGTTGAACACTCATTTATCTCCTTCAAAGCCCACCTGGAACAAAGGTGTCATGATTCCTCCCTTGTGAGTGCATTTTCCCCTATTAATTAATTAGGGGGACTTGCGCGTAGGTTCTAATAGGTAGATTTATTGTGCAATACGTTCTATGATAATTAATGGCGTTTTTCATCAAACACTATAAAAAAAAGTCACTAATTGTTAATTTTCAGCAACAGTTTGAAAATTGTTACAAAAAATGTCACTAGTTATAAATTTTAGCGGCAGTTTAAAAAAATCCTCATAAAAAAAAAAACTACTAATTTTCAACTTTCAGCAATAATTTAAAAAAAATTTCATAGAAATTGTAAATTTTAACGATAATTTATAAAAATCGTGACACAAACAGTCACTTATTGTCAATTTTTAGCGACATATGCAAAAAATCGTCACAAAAAATTATTTTTAGCAAATTAGCACTTATTTTCAATAGGATTTGATAGGAATTAAGTCCAACTATTAGGACCTATTGGTAGTTTACCCTCATTAATAAGTAAGAGGGTAAAGGGGTCTCAATCCAGGCAAAATTGGAGTTTGAGTGTGTATTTGTGAGTGGTGTGGTAAGAAATCTTCATGGTTTTGGCTATAAAAGAAGAGATGGTAAGATAGAAGAAAAAGGAAAGAGATGTATAGAAGGGCATAGTTGGCATTTAAAGAATTATTTATGTTGATGTCATGTTTTTCCGTCCAAGAAGTAGACGGTTTACTAATGATTGGGCTAAATTGTTACAAAGTCTTTTAAAGCAATCACTGTGATTTTTCAGAAAAATAGAGGAGGTGTCAGTGTAATTGACCCTTAATCTTTTTGTTAATCTGTCATTTTTTCTCTCTTCCTAGTTTCTTGTAATTGTTCTGGGCCCGGATTAGTTTCTATGGGTAGGAGAGTAGGATTACTCTTTCAAAGTGCATGACAGAGATGACCCAACTGGAAATTATGTTGATTTTTTCCCCTCTTTAAGATCTAATTATGCAGTTGGGTGAAAGAATGAATTTTACAAGTATCAAGTTTTTTCTCATAACGGGCATTAGGTAGTGTGCCTTGCACACGGCCAGCTCACTAGCAGTCTATCTACCCATCTATCTATATATATGTTTGTATTCATTTGGTCCTCCCATCAGCCTGAAGGTGAAGCTCTTAGGGAGTCCTGTTAAATAATGTCGACTAGATCCAGTGAAATATTCTGTCAAAGCAAACACAGCCTAGCCTACTGCAGAAACCCTGATATTTCTCTGTTTTGCTACCAGCAATCCTTTTTCTTTTGGTATTCCTTAAGCTTCTAATTTAACAACACTATGTGGCATTATTTTCATCTACAAAGCTTTTCCCACATCCTGATAAATTATACAGTTCAAACAAGTTTTCTTCATTCCAACAAGTAGGTTTTCTTACCATCTACTTGTGTTTTTTTGTTTTTTAATTATTTTTTCTTGTTGGGTATGGCAGTTAAGGTCGAAAATGAGTGAGATCCATGGGAACCCAATTGTTGATAGCACTGGGCAGCTTGCTAAAGCTTGTAACAACAATCAAGGTATCAATCTAAGTTTTGCTGTTAAAAATTCTGCAACTCCATAATCTATTTGATGCCGCATATTTATTTATTCATTTATTATATTTTGGTTTTATTTCTTCTTGCATATGTTGAGAAAGAGAAAGAGAGACACTTGTATACTGAATACAATGGGAGCTGTGATTGGAGTTTTTCCCTCCCAAATAATTTGTCTGTTTCTTTATTATTGGCAATAAGTTTTGGGTCATACTAATGATAGTCTTAAGCCATCGATCAATAAGAAATGAAAAAAGACAAAATCTTTATAATTTCAATATTTATTTTTATATATTTTTAACACTTTTGCAAATTTCAACACACTTTGTACATATATCTATACATTTTTTACAAACAAATCAAGACTTGGCATTTTTCATAATTTTTTAGGTTCAATTTGTTTTGGAAGAAATATATATATATATATATATATTTTACATTTGGTACATAGAAAAGGAATGAATAAAAAATGGTTTTCTTAATTTACGAAAAACAAGTCTACCTTGGTTGCAGTTTTTTTCCTATTTTGAAAGTGTGATTTTTCTAGGTCTTACCAATGTATTTTTTTTTTCTTTTTAATTTTTATTCTATAAACAACAAAAATAAATTTATTAAACAAAAGGGGAAAAATTACAAAGGAGGACAAGAAGTTCTCTATAATTAAACAAGTATCTATGAGCAAAGCTAAAACAAACGAAGAAATATAAATCGCACAAAACACCCAGTCTCTAGTACATACTACTATCACCACCACTTTACCACTGTTGTTTGTTGACTCGAATTCTACACACTCTACCCATCCCATACAGTCCTTATTTATACATGAAATGGTAGACCCAGAGTCAAAATCTACACAGCCACCAACAAGATCCACCAAGATTGACAACAACCACCCTACAACAGAATAGTTCAGTTGGCATGTCATCTTCCCAAGTTAGCTGCCACTTTGACTTTCAGGTCATCATTCGGCTGGGAGAAATTGAGCCAACAAACAAAAAATCTTTACATTGGCGAGGATTATCCATCCAACCTACTGATTGATTAATGCTCACATGCACTCGAAGATGCTCAGTTCCAAGAGATGTTGACCAAGTTCAAACAATGTTGAAACTTGATCCCAAATACCACTTTAGTTAGTATATTAGCTGGATTATCTGCAATACCAATCTTCTAAAGCAAATTATCCCTCCATTCACAATTTCTTGAATGACATGGAAACAAACATCAATATGCTTGGTGCGGGAATGATGAACCTAGTTTTTGCTAAATAAACGGCACTCTGGTTGTTGCAGTAGACCTCAACATGCTCCTAAACAATCCCCAATCAACCTATGTAGCCAAATGGCCTCCTTAAAGGTTTTTGTCACTACCATGTACTTTGCCACTGTAGTAGACAAAGCCACCATTAATGTTAGCATCCAACTCATCGGCCCTTTAGTAAGAGTAATGAAATTCCCTATAGTCGACTAGCGAATATCTAAATCACTAGCATCGTCTAAATCTATGTATCCAACCAAATTTTGGCCGATACTATTATCTCTCTTGAACTTCAAACCAACATCAACCATGCCATGAATGTATCATAAGATTCATTTCATTGCCTGCCAGTGATCTTTTCCTAGATCATGGATATACCTATGCACTATACTAACAACATGTGAAATGTCAAGTCTTGTACAAACCATAGTATACATTGGGGCACCGAATACATTTGCATACAAAATCTAAGCCATATGCTTGCATTCATCTTTTGTGCGTGGAGACATTGAAGCACTAAGCTTAAAATGAGAGGCCAACAGTGTACTTATAGGCTTTGTTTGCCCATCTACTCCAAGCCTTTGTAATACCTTCTTCAAGTACCGCGTTTGTGTCAAACAAATTATGCCCTTCTTTTTGTCTCTCTTAATCTCTATTATAAGGATTTTCTTTGCTTCTCTGAGATCCTTTATTTCAAACTCACCCTTTGACTGTGCCTTCAGTATGTTAATAGTCAGTCAATCTCCACCTTGCTCTTAGATGCAATTAGCATGTCATCCACATATAAGAGCAAATAGATGAATGAACCAGTAGGAAGCTTACGGAAATATACACAATGATCAAAATGGCTTCTTGTGTACCTTTGTTCTGTCACAAACCGATCAAATTGGAGACTGCTTGAAATTGTACAACGATTTTTTTTAGCTTGCAGGTCCAATTCTCCTTTCTAGTGACTTTAAAACCATCTGGCTAGGTCATGTATATCTATTCTTCTAAATCTGCATGTAAGAAAGTAGTTTTGACATCGAGTTGGGCTAGCTCAAGATCAAACTGGGCAACTAAAGCTAGCAAGATATGAATAGACACGTGCTAAATGAGAGGCGACAATACCTCATTAATCTCGTGAATGAAGGGATATTCTACTTTAGAAGGTTGGTACTGCAAATAATCCTGCGGATATGCTCACTAAAGTGGTAATTGGGATCAAGTTCCAACATTGTTTGAACTTGGTCAATGTCTCTCAGAATTGAGCACCTTCGGGTGCATGGCAATGTTGATCGATCACTAGGTTGGATGGAGAATCCTCGCCAAGGTAGAGATTTGTTGTTTGGTGGCTTAGTTTCTCCCAACCGAATGGTGGCATGAAAGTCCAAGTGGCAGCCATCTTGGGAAGATGATATGCTAGCCAATCTTGGGGGCCCTTGTTGGTGGTTGTGCTGACTTTGGGTCTGCCATTTCATGTATAAAATAGGGAGTGTATGCGATGGGTTGAGTGTAGAATTTGAGTGTGTAGAGGCAAGAGAGTGAGGTGTGGTACTGGGTTTGTAAGGGGTTTGGGTGAGTGAAACACAATGTCGTAATTTTCTTTCCAAATATAGTGAAATCCACTGACTGTGGACGTAGGTACATTGCCGAACCATGTAAATCTTGTCTCTTTTTTGTGTATTGGTATTTGTTTTTGGACCCTAGGCATAACAACCACCACCACCCTAGTACCATTACCCCCACTCCCCACCCTGTTGTCACCCCATCACTGCAACCACCCTGCCACCACTGCCACGATTACCACTAACACATTAATTTCAAGATTGCTACTAAACACAGGAAGACATTTTTTTACAAAATAAATATTTTTTGGAAAATCTTTTCTGTAGGAAAATGTTTCCGTCAAAATAAATGCACCATTAAAGTATAATATTTAGGCCTTCTTGCTGTTATTGTAATGCCCTTCTAATACTACCTTTTGTGTTTTTCCCTTTCATTTGCCAAGATTAACCTTCATTTTCAACAATGCCAGTCTATATTCTCCTAAATCATTAGTATTGATACGATTATACATGTTCAATTTATAACTACAGTTTCTGCAAGTTCTGTTTTCTTGTATTGTTACCTAATATTAAAACAGAATCAAGTTTGGGAAAGATTTCAATCTTGGATAATCTTGTGTATTATTTTACTTAACGGTATTTTACTTGTAAATACTATTTGAGATGTCTGATGCTTTTTTGCTAGTCTGTTTGAGGTTTTGTTTGTACTTATTTCCTGCATTGTCTTTATTGTCTGGCCTTCAAAACTCCATTCAAGCGGTTTTGACCAGTGAAAAAGAGACAGCAGGTTCTTCTGGGAATGGGGGATTCTTACGCAGAAAATTAAATAAAGTGGTTCTAGCCTATAGTGGTGGCTTAGATACCTCAGTCATTGTGCCATGGTTAAGGTATGCTCTTCTTCTTCTTTTAATTTGAATATGGCCAAGGCATGTATACTGTGGTGTGTTGTACCTGAAAAACATCTTTATTTACAAACACGCCAATCTATTTTTCCAAAGTGCACCTACCACACTAAGAGTTGTGGTATATTCATCTTAAAATAGTGCTGATTTCTAATTCATAGGATGAGACATGCAAGCACATGGCATGTTCTGGGTAAAATTTCTCATGTAAAGTCAAGTTTAAGGAGTAGCACTCCACTGCTTAACGAGGGTGGCCTTTGGGGGGAAATGCTTATGTATTCTTCAGTTTAATGCTGCAAATAGCATTTCTGTTGATCTCATGTTCATTCCTGTGACATATTCCAATTTGCGTATTGCAGGGAGAATTATGGCTGTGAAGTTGTTTGCTTCACTGCAGACGTTGGCCAGGTATGCTGTAATTTGAAACATTGAACTTTTTATTTAATATCTATTTGTTGTTGAATTCTGTTAATAAAAAGCAGTTTAAGCTGAGGTGATATTCTTTTGTTTGTACAAGAGCATGATGAACTCCTACTGGTCCCTCCTTGTTTTATCACATGCTTGTTACCAAATGCTAAATTTTCACAGGGTATTAGTGAATTGGAAGGTTTAGAAGCGAAGGCTAAGGCAAGTGGAGCTTGTCAATTAGTTGTGAAGGATTTGAAGGAGGAATTTGTGAGAGACTACATATTTCCTTGTTTGCGAGCTGGTGCAATCTATGAAAGGAAGTACCTGCTGGGGACCTCAATGGCCCGGCCTGTTATTGCAAAGGTAAGCAGCAAGAACGAATTAAACAATAAGATGAATGAGGAGTGATATGTAATTGCTTCTGTTAACTACTGTTTACCTGGAAGTATGACTTCATTTTTTAAGCTTTCCTCATTTAACGCTTCCTGCACTTCTACTTGGGCATAAGCCACATACCTATACCCCTCTTTCCACTTCTTGTGCATGCACTTCCACATGCAAAAAGATAATAGGCATGGCTGTGGAAGCAATTCTGCTTTATTATTGTTCATTCAGGCAACTGAGGAAGCTTTACCAACCCAAAAAAATTTAGGAAAGAACTCCTGTAATTGATGCATTCTCCCATTCTCCTATTCTTCTCTTCACCTTCAATTATGACCTTTCTCTGTAATCTCTAAATGCCCTACATCACAATTATTGATGCATTAAAGTGCCTATAGTTGTATGTGCTAGTTCATTGGTTCAAACCTGCCATGTCTGTTTTTATTTGAAATTTTAATTTTTTGGATTGTTTTTCAGAAGAACTAAGGCCTTGTTTGTATGTTCAATAGCACCCATTTTAGTAATTACATGCATTTCTATTCATGGGAATTAATTTTAATCACTCGTGATAATGGGGCTGAAAATTTGGCTCTTTGGCACGTGATATTATGCCTCAGATGAATGCTGCACCCTTGTAACAAATGGGTCCTTCAGTTGAATTCAGATAGACTTCTTACAAACCTACTGTAATTTAAGAGAATACAAAGTTTGGGTAATGATTATGTTATCATCACTTTTTATATTAATCAATCAACTGTAGCCCTAAGGCACTTATTAAGGAATCACCTTTTATATTGATTGATTGACTTAATGTAAGTTTTCTAAGATAATTAACTCGTATATTCAATATGTAAAATACAAAGAGTACAACCGATATATATAACAATCCTAAACCTAATCTAAAATAGGAAATAACCCTATACAATCAATCTAATATACACACAATCAATCTAAAAGATGATCAGAATGTTCTCACACCCCTGCTCAAACTCAAGGTGTTTGAGCAAAAAACATTGAGAGTTTACCAAGAAGAAACTGAAAGCATGCAGTGATGTGAATCTTGGTAAAGAAATCAGCAAGTTGCAATGCCGAAGAGACGAAAGGAAACGAGATAGAGCTAGACTGCAAATGCTGACAGATAAAATGACAATAAATCTCAATGTACTTCGTAGGACACTCATGAAAGACAGTGTTATGGACAATCTGAATAGCACTGCGGTTGTCACAGTAAAGGGATGTCAAAGAAGACCGAGGGACACCCAAATCAGTCAAGAGACGACGAAGCCAAACAATCTCAGCAGTGGTATGAGCCATAGCACGGTACTCAGCCTCGGCAGTGGAACATGCAACAACAGTTTGTTTCTTGCTCTTCCAACAAATCAAGGAATCACCAAGAAACATGCAGAAGTCAGAAGTGGACTTGCGATTAGTGACATCACCAGCCCAATCAGAATCAGCATAAGCCACTTAGTTCAAAAAGGAAATAGAAGCTAACAGTAAACCTTGAAAGATAGTGCCCCGGAGATAGCGAAGAATCCGAACTAAAGCAGCCCAATGTGTAGAGCGAGGAGTAGAAACAAACTAGCTAATCACATGAACATTATAGGCAAGATTAGGACGAGTAACTGTCAGATAGAGCGAACAACCCACAAGTTCTCGATATAGAGTAGGATCATCCAATGGGACACTATCAGTAGAGTTAAGCTTCATATTAAGCTCAATAGGTGTATCAGAAATCTTAGTATCAGTAAGACCAACACACTGAATGACCTCATTAGCATACTTAGCTTGGGATAGAAAATAGCCCTTTGAAGAATAAGCAACCTTAATACCAAGAAAATACCGCAAATGACCGAAATCCTTCATTTCGAAGGTACGGAAGAGATGCTGCTTGACCGAAGAGATAGCAGAATAGTCAGAACCACTGATGATCATGTCATCCACATATAATAAGAGAGCAACAAAGCCAGCTGAGGTATGTCTCAGAAACAAAGCAGAGTCGGAGGCAGAAGGATGAAATCTAAGCTCAGTAATAGCAGTCTGAAAGTAATCATACCAAGTACGAGGAGATTGCTTCAAACCATAGAGAGCACGCCGAAGTCGGCAAACCTGCCTAGATGAATGAGGAAAGGCCAAGAGGTGGACGCACGTAGACCGCCTCAGTAAGATGACCATTAAGAAAAGCATTCTTAACGTCTATCTGATAGAGAGACCAATATGGAACAAAGTGAATGAAATCAAAGTATGGACGATGAGTCATCTTGTAGCAAGGGCAAAGGTCTCCTCATAATCAATACCATACTCCTGCGAGAAACCTTTGGCAACCAATCGAGCTTTGTATCGCTCGAGAGAACCATCGAAATGAGTTTTGACTTTATAGACCCATTTGCAACCAACCAGATTCTTGCCAACAGGCAAGGGAACCAATGTCCAAGTGTTAGTCTTCTGCAAGGCAAACAACTTATCCTCCATAGCTCGTATCCAATTTGGATCCTGACAAGCCTCCTTCTAAGACTGAGGTTCTGTAAAAGAATGAATAGTAGACAAAAAAGTACAATAGAAAGCAGAAAAACATGTATTAGACCAATCTAACCTGTTTGGAGGATGACACTCTCAAGTAGGAAATGGGTGAAGACAGTGTTATTAAAAGCGCGCCTAGGCGCGCGCCTAGGCGCAAAGCCCAGCCATGCCCCACCCTTGCGCCTTGCAGTGGTCAAGGCGAGGCGATGTCACTAAGGCGCGCTTAAAGCGCACGCCTCGAGCTAGGCTCAGTCAAGCCCAAGGCGCAGGCCTTGAGGGCTTTTTTTTTTTTTTTTTTTCCATACAGATTGGACCACCATGGATCGTAGAGAGAGAGAGAGAGAGAGAGAGAGAGAGGAACCTGTCTTGCCGTCGATCATGGATTCGCTGGTTTAGGGCATGGGTTTCTCGGATCGGACTCTCTGTCTTCGATCTGTTAGGGCATGGGTCACGATCTCCTCTTCACTCTCTGTCTTCATCTCTCTCGATCTCCTCTTCTGTCTCTCTGTCTTCTCTTCTTCAGCATCTCCTCGCGATCTTCTTCTTCTTCTTCTTCTTCGTCGTCTTCGCCTCTTCTTCTTCTCTCTCTCTCTCTTCACGATCCGTCTCCTCTCCTCTGTTTGTAACATTTGTGTTATATAATATAATAATATAATTATAATTAGTAATTATAATATAATAAATAATATAATAACTCAAATTTGTTATATAATAAATAATATAATTATAATAATATAATTATAATTAGTAATTATAATATAATAACACAAATTTGTAATATAATAAAAAAAATAATTAAAATATAATTTGTTATATTTAAATAAAATAATTAAAATATAATTTGTTAAATAATAAATAATATAATTTGTTAAATATAAATACTAATTAAAACATATAATAAAAAAATCTAATAAAATTTATAAAATAAATCATTTAATTTTTATTATTTATTTTAAATTAAAATAATTCATCTCCTTTTTTCTGTTTAGATTTAATTTTAGCACAACTAAAATTAATTTCTAGTTGTGCTCTGTTTATTTTTCAATGATTTAATTTATTTAATTTCTTTACTTCTATGATTAATTTTTTATGGTTCAATTCAACTAAAATATACTAAAATTAATGGTTCAACTAAAATAGTGATATTTGTTGGTATTTATTTTTTTAAATGTTCAATATTGCATTTTGTTTATGTTATACCAGTTAGTTATTTGCTTGTATGTCTCATATTAAAGTATATTATTTTAACTTGTCATTGTGCGCTTTATTTCGATAAAGCCTGCGCCTCGCCTTGCGCCTTGCGCCTAAGGCCCCAAAAGACCTTGGCGCCTTGGTGCGCTTATCGCTTTTAATAACACTGGGTGAAGAGCAGGATCAGAGTTTTCAGAAGCAGAAGGAGGAGCAATCGGAACAAAGAGAACTAGTGGAGGAGGAGCCTTGCGACGAGAATAGACTAACAATAGAGGAGGAGAAGTGGCCAGAGGTGAAGTAGGAATAGCCTTGGGGGAGTCAGTGGAAAGATACTCAACAGAAGGGGTGGGAGGTGGATAAGATGAAACAAGCTCAGGAGGGACAGTGGAGATGTACTCATCAAACTGTACCTGAGAAGGAAATGGGTTAATGTGAATCAAATCCTCTTTGGAAACTGGAGTAGTGACAGGAGGAAGCTGAAAGTAAGGCAGATATTCGAGAAAAGAAACATGACGGGAGACATAAAGACGACGGGAAACAGGGTTGTAACACCGATTGCCTTTCTGAGTAGGATTATAACCCAAAAAGACACATAGGACAAACTAGGCACTAAGTTTGGTTCGATCTTTATGGGAAAGAAGGACAAAACAAGTAGACACAAACACACGAAGGAGGGAGTAATCGGGAAGGTGAAAGAACAGAGCCTCATAAGGAGACCGACCAGAAAGAAAGGGAGTAGGCATACGGTTGAGAAGAAAGGCAGTAGTAAAAACTACTTCTCCCCAAAACGGAGCTGGGACTGAGGCAGAGAGAAGAAGAGATCTAGCTGTCTTAAGGAGATGACGGTGTTTATGCTCAGCCCGACCATTTTGAGCAGGTGTATCAGTACAGGAAATTTGGTGAATGGTACCCAAATAGGCCAAATACTCACAAAACTCATTTTTAAAATTTTCCCCACCCACGTCAGATTGTAACACTTTAATTGTAGACCCAAACTGAGTAGTGATCATAGACTGAAAGGTACGATATATCTGATAGAAGTCAGACTTATGAGTTATAAGATAAACCTAAGTGTAATGGGTGCAATCATCAACAAATGACGCATAGTATGCAGAACCTCCTTTGGTGAGAACAGAAGAAGGGCCCCAAACATCAGTATGAACTAAAGAAAACGGTATATTAGATATGGAAGTACTTTTACGAAAGGTAAGGTTGTTATTTTGGCAAGTTTACACCCTCGGCACTCAGTAAGTTTACTAGGAGAAACTTTACCCAATATACCAGACTGAGCTAAAAACCATAAGCGATCAGCAGATAAATGCCCAATCTAGAATGCCACAAGTAAAAAGGACTAGACAGAGAATCTAACTGAAAAGAAGAAAAGGCAGTCGGAGAGAGTGCCATAGGAAGATGTAGGATCTCCATCACATAGAGGTCTCCAACTCTATGGCCAGTCCCAATCTGCTGCTTGGACATTCGATCCTACACAGAACAGATAGAAGAAGAGAAGACAATATCAAAACCGGATGAATCAAGCTGACTGATAGATAATAAACTGACAGATAACTGAGGAACATAAAGGACAGATGGAATAGAGACAGTAGACATAGTAGATGGTAAGACAAACCTAACATATATAACAGACATATCAGACCAAGTAGCAACATTAACAGTAATAGGAGAGAGAGGGGGAGTACAATTTTGAAGTAAGAAAAGATGTGGAGTCATATGATTAGAAGTGTTAGAGTCAGAAATCTAGACAGACGAAGAGATACCTGAAGAAGTCCCAAGCAAACCTGAATGAAGAGAGGAAACAATGGAGGCAGACGGGAAAGGGTGGGAGGTAGACAGTGTATGCTAAAGTTGATTAATCTAAGCTCTCAAGGAAGCCAAGTCAGTATCAAGAGCTAGAGCAGATGCAGTAGAACCAGCGGAAGCCTGAAAATTACTCGGAGAAGAAAGGCAAACCTGGGTCTAACATTGCTGAGAAGACGAGCTAGACAGACATCCCTTCTTAGGATAGTGATACTTCCAATGGCCCCTCTGATGGCAGAAGGCACACTCATTCGAAGCAAGAGACATCTACTAACCAAAAAACTGAGCAAAATAGCCAAACCAAAAGTTCAAGTCTAATAACCAGAAAAATGAGGGGTCAAACTGTAATAACCTGAAAATTAATATCACAAGTGAATTGTCGTGGGCCAAACCATAGAAGCAAAGAACCAGAGAAGACAAACCAGTAATCAGCGAAGACGAATCAGAGAACAATCAGAGAGCTTTGCAATGCAAACGAAAAGGGTTAGTCACTCATATGACCAGCCACGTAGCAGAAGTTGAGTCACGAGAGAACCAGTCCAAGTGTAATAATCAATGAAATTTTGGGGTCAAAGTGTAAATACTAGCAAATCAGTTATATGTATCGATACCAGGACTAATTGCGAACTAGAGAAGCTTCAAAAGACCAAGACGGAGTCGTGATAGCTGAGAACGATGGCTGAAGACGATCGCGAGGTGAGTCGCGATGGCTGAAGACGATCGCGACCTAACTCAGAAGCACAACGATGGAGTTTGCTAACCAGAGGGACTGAGTTCACGAACCAGAAGTACCACGACTGAGTCACGATGAAACAGGGGGTTAAAGCTGATCACGAGTTGTTGATGATGACTGAGGATGATCGCGACCTAAGACGAGACTGAGAAACTTGGGTTTCGTACATGAAGACAGAGACAGTGGAGGCTAGGTTTTCGAACCAAGCTCTGATACCATATAAGTTTTCTAAAGATAATTAACTCGTATATTCAATATGTAAAATACAAAGAGTACAACCGATATATATAGCAATCATAAACCTAATCTAAAATAAGAAATAATCCTATACAATCAATCTAATATGTACACAATCAATCTAAAAGATACAATCAACCTAAAATATATATTTCCATAATCGTAATATTCTCACATGCAGCACCCTTGTAACAAATGGGTCCTTCAGTTGAATTCAGATAGACTTCTTAGAAACCTACTGTAATTTAAGAGAATACCAAGCTTGGGTGATGATTATGATATCATCCCTTTTTAATTTTAATCAATCAACTATTATAAAAGGAAGCCCTAAGGCACTTATTAAGGAATCACCTTTCATATTGATTAATTGATTGACTGATTAAGGAATCACCATCAATCACAATTTAATCTAAATAAGGAAATAAGAAAATGTTCTAACACTCTCCCTCAAGCTGGTGCGAAGATATCTCACATGCCCAGCTTGCCTAAAATGTCATGAAATGGTTTACTCTCAACTCCTTTGGTGAGGATGTCTGCAAGTTGTTCGCTTGACTTTACAAAATGAGTATATATCATGCCGCTAGTGAGTTTATCCTTGATGAAGTGGCGATCAATCTCAACATACTTTGTCCTGTCATGTTAAACATGATTATGAGTTATGTTGATGGCAACCTTATTATCACAATATAGCCGCATAGAGTATGTTTGGTCCATCCCCAGATCACTTAACAACAATCTGATCCATCCACAATAGTTCGCATACACCTTGTGTCATAACTCTAAACTCAGCTTCTGCACTCGATCTAGTCACCACATTCTATTTCTTACTCCTCCAAGTAACAAGATTGCTGCCCACAAAGGTACAATATCCTGATGTAGATCTCCTATCAATTATTGACCCTGCCCAATCAGCATCTATATAGGCTCCACTCTGAGGTGATCATGTTTGGAAAAGTAAAGGCCTTTTCCAGGAGAAGATTTCAAGTACCTCAGAATTCTCATAATAGCCTCTAAGTGAATTTGATGAAGAGCATGCATAAACTGGCTAACCATATTGTCAGCAATAATAATATCGTGATGAGAGTGAGACAAGTAAATGAGCTTACCCACTAGTCACTGATAACTCCCCTATCAATAGCTGCTTCCCCTTCATCATCACCAAGTTTCTGATTAGGTTCCAGTAGGGTATTACAAGCCTTAAATCCAAGCATCCTTGTTTCCTTCAAAAGGCCAAGAATATATTTCCTTTGTGAGATGAAAATTCTATCCTTGGAGCTAGCAACTTCAATTCCCAGAAAATACTTCAAGTTTCCAAAGTCTTTGATTTCAAACTCACTAGCTAAATATTTCTTCAACAGGGGTATTTCCTCACTAACATCGCCTGTAAGCACTGTGTCATCCATATAAACAATGAGAGCTGTAGTCTTCCCACGTGAGGAATGTTTCACAAACAAAGTGTGATCTGCCTGACTCTGATTGAAACCATATTTAAGCATAGCCTGAGTGAATCTCTCAAACCAAGCCTTTGGAGACTGTTTAAGACCATATAACGACTTTCGAAGCCTGCATACTTTACCCTCTATCTGATGATCCTCAAAACCAGGAGAAATGTCCATATATACCTCTTCTTCTAGATCACCATGTAAAAAAGCATTCTTTATATCAAACTGATGAAGTGACCAATCCAAATTAGTTGCTAGAGAGAGAAGTATTCTGATTGAATTCATCTTAGCCACTGGTGCAAAAGTCTTTCGATAGTCTACTCCATAAGTCTGAGGGAAGTCTTTTGCCACAAGTTGAGCCTTGTAATGCTCAATGAAACCATCTGCTTTGTGCTTCACAGTATACACCCATTTGCATCCTACTGGTCGTTTGCCCTTAGGTAACTCAGTTAATTCCCAAATGTCATTCTTATGAATGCTTTCATTTCCTTAATCATGACAAGTTTCCATTCAGAGGTAGCGAGAGCATCCAGAAAATGGTTAGAAATACTAATAGAGGAAATGTTTGACACAAAGGCTCTACAAGAGGAAGACAAATGAGAGTAGGACACAAAGTTTAAGATAGGATGTTGAGTACAAGATCTCGCACCATTTCTCTTGGCAATAGGAATATCAAGATCAGTAGTGTCAGGAATACCAATATTAGTAGACTCAAGAGAAACAAGAGGTTCACAGTTACTTGAACTCTTATCAGAAGTAGGAGATGGCAGTGGGTGAGCAGAAGTGGTCTCTTGTATCCAAGTAACTTTCTGTCTGTCTTTGTCACTGACATAAATTTGCCCTTCCTTGTCCTTCGTGGCATTGGATTCTATAGTTCCAATAATAGGTGGTGAAGAAACAATTGGTTCCACCATAGGAGCAACGAGGACAACAAGAATCTCTTCACACCAAGGCTTGACACCGGAGAAGACAAGAAGTAGGATTGGGACTCAAAGAATGTGACATCCATAGACACAAACCACTTACGAGAAGGAGGGTGATAATACTTATACCCCTTTTGAGTAGGCAAGTATTTGAGGAAAGCATACTTGAGAGAGCGAGAGTCCAACTTACCACGAGTAGGAGAATGATTGTGGACAAAATAGACACAGCCAAATATTTTAGAGGGAATCGAAAACAAAGACTCTAAATCGAGAAGGACTTGAAGTGGAGCTTGTTTTTGCAAAACTTAGGTAGGAGGATTAATGAGATAGGTTGCAATGAGAATGGCCTCGCCCCAGTAGGACCAAGGCACGCTCATAGAAAAACACATGCAACGAGCAATATCAAGAAAATGATGATTCTTGTGCTTAACAACTCCATTTTGTTGAGGGGTATTGGTGCAAGATGTCTGATGTATAATGCCATGAGTGGAAAAATAGCTCTCTAACCCTGAATCGATGTATTCACTCCTATTATCAAAACGTAAGATTTTGACAATTGCCCCAAACTGAGTACAAATCATTTTATGAAAATTTTGAAATATAGAAAAAACCTTACTTTTTTCTTTCATGAGATAAACTTAGTACGAGAAAAATCATCGATAAAGGTAACAAACCATCTATGGCCTTTTAAAGACACAATACAAGATGAACCCCACGCATCAAAATGTATTAAAGAAAAATGAGCTAAACTTCTATTAAGACTTGGAGCAAAAAAAGCTTGGTTTTGTTTGCCAAGTTGACAAGGCTCACAAAGAAACTCAGACACATTATTGTTTGTAAACACAAACGGAAATAAATACCTAAGTAAATGAAAAGAAGGATGCTCAAGACGTTGATGCCACAATCATAAATCCTCCTTAGTGGTTGGAAACTAGATGGAATGATGAGCAAGCTTATTCAGTTGATCCACGAAATAAAGACCATTTTCTGCACTATCACTGCCAATCATCCTCCTCATGGCAAGGTCTTGAAAAAGACAATGATCAAGAAAAAAATGTCACACTATAGTTCGAATCCTTAGTAATACGACTTAGGGATAGAAGATTAATAGAAAATTGGGAATGTGGAGCACTGAAGACAGAGGTAAGGTTGGGGTGATATGTATTAAACCTTTCCTAGAGATAAAAGAAACAGAACCATTTGCAATCCTAACTTTATCTTGACCTGAAGAGGACTTATATGCTGAGAAAAGGTCAGAAGACCCATACATATGATCTGAGGCACCAAAATTAATAATCCATGGCAAAGACTTATGGGAAAGAAAAGCACTGGGAGAAGAGACTAAGTTACCTGAGCGGGCAAACGACGAGGAAGATGCACTGGAAGCAGTAGAAGACTGACGCAATGTTTTGAAAACCGGACCGGTGAGCGAACCGGAAAAGGGGACTAGGTGGATGGGTCACCAGTTCAACTGTCGGATCAAAGCGGTTGAACCGACAGTTGAACCATGATGTCATAATTAATATTATATAATTAAAAATTATAAATAAATATATATATATATATAAAAATACTTAAATAAAAATAAAAATTGTTGCATATTATTTATTAATAATATTTAATAAAATCATAACTGATTAGAAAAAGTCACTTGTTTTAAAGAAATTAAATTTTTTTGACATTCCCTCCAAACAAATTGATTGAATGTTAGATTTAATTTTGGAGAGAAATAAAATTTTCAACTCTCCCTCCAATCAATATGATTCAAATAATTTGATTGAATTCCACATAGAATTTTGTAGGTTCTTTTTGAAAAATCTTTTCCTATAAATAGCAATAGACTTTCATAATCTTCTCAAGCTTCCAATGAGACTCCTCCTTATGAGAGGAGACTCTTGAAGTAAGAATTTTTAGTCAAAATTTTGAAATATATATATATATATAAATAAATATATAAGAAAGAAAGAAAGAAAGAAAAGAAAAGAAGAAAAAAAAAAGTTAAAGACAGAACTTAAAAAAAAAAAAAAAAACTACAAAACGAAAGAACGGGCCGACCCTCAAAACCTAGTCTGGGTCACAAGTTCTACCGGTTCGACCGTCGGGTCTACCGGGTTTTCAATTTTACACCGGCTTTGACCTTAGTCCGGGGTTAGTGGGTTTTCTGCATCTAACAAGGCGGTTCCTCGTCTAACCGGGTCTGACCAGCCGGTCTAGTTTGGGTTTCTAAACAATGGATTGATGGGCCAGTAAATGATGCAAAACAGCCTCAAGCTCAGGAGAAGTCATACTAGATAAACTATCAGAAGTCGGACCAACTAAAGCGGAAGTATAATCAAGGGTGTCAATAGCACTAGACTGATAGGCCCGTGGATTAGAGTCACGTCCTCTGGATTGACATGATTGACCGCCTCTAGTATCAGACTGATCACCCCGATTCCCTGATGGAGCCCTATGAAGCTTCGCACACGTCTCACGAGTATGCCGTGGCTTGCGGTAGTAATCACAGAACATAGTATCCTTCCCTTAAAGATGGGAAAGAGGTAGTGACAAACCAGTTTCATCTCGAAAAGGAGCAGAAAGTAATGTTGAACAGTCTCCAGTAGCTAGTGGTAACATAGTAGAACGACGCCTCTCCTCATTCTGTACATATGCAAAGGCCTCTGAAGAGATGAAAGATTATCCATGCCAAGGACACGACTCCGGACCAAATCAGACTCCTCATTGAGGCCTTCCAGAAACTTGATGACCCTCTCCTATGCAAGAAACTTCTGCTAATTAACTGAGTCAACTGTACAGAGAGGCTTGTAATTCAGGAGATGATCTAAGCGTTTCCAACCGTTAGTCAAAAAGGTGTAATACTGGAGAACTATCTGCTCCCCCTGTATTGAACGCTTAATAGACCGGCCTAGCTCAAAAGACTGAGAAAAATTTCCTTTTCGAGAATATGTAGCAGTGACTGCTTCCCAAATATCCTGGGCAGTATCCATGGATAAATAGCCTTCGCCAATCTCAAAAACCATGGAATGAATGAGCCACCCCATGATTAAAGAGTTGGTAATCTCCCATTGGTCATAGCCAGGATCCTCATGCTTGAATTCTCCCATCAACATATCCCATCTTCCCCCTACTCTTCAGAAAAAAAATGTTAGACATTGAGACCATGAAAGGTAATTTCTGACCATTAAATAAAACGGTGGTGATTTTGAGGCTAGGGTTCAGGTTCTCAGATGTAGTAGTCATAACTGAACTGGAGCTCTCCCCTTTGGAAGGGTGAAAAGTAGTGGTGGATTCACTAGTTAAGTCGGCCATAAGAACTCTACAATTTTAATCCAAAAAACCTTGCACGAATCACAAGAATGGAAAGAGGAAAGGAATGAGTTGGAACAAGCAAAATCACATACAGACCACTATGAGAGCATAACAATCAAATTAATGGGTCATCTATGGACCTAAAAAATAAATCAAATACAGGAAAACGAATCTCCAATCAAAACAAGTGTTGAACTGTGTTCAAGAAAGTAGAGGGAAAGAAACTTGGGGCAACAGAAGATGGGCATGCCTCAAACACTCACCCACAATAGCCGAAATACCCAAAGAGAGGCTAGGTCAGCCCTCACAAGGGTCAACTAGGCCAGACAGGCCTTCGGCTGAAGCCGAAACAGCTCTGTGGGACCTTGGTTGGTTCCGACAGAGATTCAGGGACCAGCAGTGAAGGATGGGTGGTGATAGATGATGGCTGGTTGGTGGCAGCAGCTGTGGGGGCAACGGTATGTAATTTAAGAGAATACAAAGCTTGGGTGATGATTATGATATCATCACCTTTTATATTAATCAATCAACTGTTACAAAAGGAAGCCTTAAGGCACTGATTAAGGAATCACCTATTATGTTGATTGATTGATTGATTGACTAATTAAAGAATCACAATCAATCAATCAATCACAATCTAATCTAAATAAGGAAATAAGAAAATATTCTAACACCTACCTAATCATTTGGGAAACATAAGCCAGACAGACAGGGTGGATGACATTAGTCAATTATTAGTTAATGGAGAAGTGATATTCTAGTCCCATATATGGATGCTTCAGTATCTGGAGGGAAGGAAACATCTACAGGGACAGGGCATGTGATGGAGTAAGGTACAGAGAACAGTAGTCAATTATCTGTTAATGGAGGAGTAATGTTCTTTTCCCATATATAGATGATTCTTTGATGACTGGAATTGTTACACCTAATTTCTAGGAAATGTGTTGGATTGGGGTAATTTTCTCGTAAATTATGAGTTATTTTTTAAAGAAAAGGAAGTATAAGATTTGGAATGAACTAAATATATATATACATAAGTAGCCTAAGCTTTGATTTTGGGCTAAAAATCTGATAATTCGAGAAGAGCTTATGAAACATCAAGACTACAGTATAGAAATGCTCACCAACTTCTATTTAACTACAACCCTTTAGTAAATGTTGATTATGGTATGGGTATTTTGATGTATCTTGCAATTTTTAAGCTTTCCTTATTCTGCACTGTCAGCAGACTCAACACTCACACTTGGACATAACCTACACTGTCCCTTCTGTTCACTTCTCAATGTTCTTGTGCACTTTGGCATGCACAGAATGATAGGCATGGCTCTAAAAGCATTTCCTTTTATTACTGTTTAGTAGTGCAATTGAGAAAGCTTTCTTTCCTCTTGAGATGACAAAGAGCTCCTGTAGTTGTTGAACTCTCCCATTCTCTTATTCTTCTCTTTGCCTTCAATTACAGACTTCTTGTTTTCTCCATCATCTTCTAAATGGTCAACATCTTGTTAATTGATGATTTAAAGTACCTATAGTTTATGTGATATTTCATGGTTTCGCTTGTTTGTGTTATCTAATGTCAGAACTATGGCCTTGTTTATAAGATTGGTAGCACCTATTATTGGTAAATGCATGTGTTTTATCTTCGTGAGAAAATGGGACTGAAGTTTGGCTCTTTGGCACATGCTATTATGCCTCAGAGATGAATGCAGCAATCAGATAACAAATTGATCCTCAGTTGATTTCAGGATGGTCTTGTCAGTAAACAACCTGAACATCTGGGAATGCAACATAAGCCTTGTAGTAATACCCTTCTTATCAGGAGATGGGAGGGCAATAGTCAACTATCTGTTGGTGGAGAAGTAGACTTATTTTCCCCTATATGAATGCTTCTGTACAGAAATGCTTCTTTGATGGCTGTAATTGTCATAACTAATTTCTATGAAATGTGATGGATTGAAGTAGTTTAGGAAACTTTTGATCTTGTGAATAAATGGAAAACAAATGATTCCTTCTTGGCGTTGTAGCTTTTGAAGAGGAGCATTTTTCCTGCTAGTGGCTGGTTGTATCATCAATTTGCTGCTTCATGAAATGGGGGTTTTAGCACATGCACATCTTCTAATGCATTTAGATATCAAAAAAAAAAAAAAAAAAGGAGAAATTACAAAAAAAATAAAAACCCAAGATTTAACCTTTGAAACAAAATAAACCCAAGTTCATAATTTTGTCAATTTAAACCTTAATTTTTTAATTTATTTTCAATCTAAACTATTTGCCTATTTTTGTAAGTAAAACCGACTGAAAATTGTATTTTAGTCATTAAACTCAACGAAAAAGGATATTTTAGAGATTTAATGTACACCTACTAGTTTAATGGCTACTTTTTCCGTCGATTTGAATGGTTTAGATTGAAAATAAATTAAAAGATTAGGGTTTAAACTGACAAAGTTTAAAACTCGGGGTTTATTTGTGATAAGGGTCAAACTTTGGTTTTTTTGTTTGTTTGTTTGTTTTTTTTTTTTTTGGTAATGTCCCCAAAATAAAATTATGAAGCAAAGTTTTCTCATCTGCATAATGATCCTGTGTGTTGTTGCTTAGCTTGTTAAGATCTCTCAAGTTTGCATTTTTAAGTAACATTTGATATATCTGTTTTACTTTTGTTTTACGAGTTATACACTCTTAGGCCTTGTTTGATTAAAATGATTAATAGTGAAAGGATTAATAATCTCATGAATTAGTGTAGGATTAGTTATTCAATTAAATTAGTGAGATAACCATTTATTATGTATTCATTTTGTTTTTTTTCTTTCATACTTGAAATTATGATCCCAGTCCCTCTCAATATTAAAAATTTGCCAATTTTGTTAGATTGAATGTCTGCCGTACATGGAATCCGGTTAATAAAATTTGCAATCAAACATGAGATCGTGAGTCCATGGACTAACAATCCCAATCCTAGTAATCAAACATGCCTTCAGTGTCTCACCATTACTTGCAAATGGCAGGCCATGGTTGATGTTGCTAGAGAAGTTGGAGCTGATGCTGTTTCTCATGGATGCACTGGGAAAGGAAATGATCAGGTATTCTTCTTCTACACAGTCCCTTTGTTGTTTCTAAAAGTTATTATAGCAGCTCTTGTAAATTACACAACAGCTCTGTCTGCACTGTATATACAGGTCCGCTTTGAGCTCACTTTCTTTGCTCTAAATCCTGAACTCAATGTTGTGGCTCCCTGGAGGGAATGGGAAATCCGAGGGAGAGAAGATGCCATTGAATATGCCAAAAAACATAATGTGCCTGTCCCCGTGACAAAGAAATCCATCTACAGCAGAGACAGAAACCTATGGCACCTCAGTCATGAGGTATATGAGCATATCCCCCCTTGCCCTCTCTTCATTTTTTGTTTTTGTTGCACTCAGTTACAGTTTAATATCTTGCATTTAGGCACATAGTTTTGTGACTCGTGATTATTTGGAGTAAAGTCTGCAAGTTGCTTTATAAGGACATGTACCAAGACTGATTATGGCTTTATGCTTCTTGATTGTCACTATGAATCTCTTAATTTTCTATTGTCAATAGTGTGCAGTTTATAACCTTTAAAACGGCTTCGTTTGGAATTGTAAATGAAGGGAAACAAATCGGAGTCTATCTAGTCTTATTTTAAATAAAAAATATGAAAAGGTATTCAAATTGATGTGTCAGTATGATCAGCAGAGTCTTTTATAATCTGGAATTAAATGCTTAATTTTCAACTTCTTGCTTGGGTTCTGTAATACAAGTGCTTGGTGTCCACCATGCATTCCCCAGTCAAACTTCTGGGACTAGTTAATTTGAGCTTTTTAGAATTGTTCCCTTAGAAGATGAATCTAAGATTGTACATATTGTCAACTCTTCATAAATTAATTTCTCTCTCTCTCTCTCTCTCTCTCTCGTGTGTGTGCATGCTGTGGCATGGCAATGAAGGGAGACATCCTGGAAGATCCAGCCAAGGAGCCAAACAAGGATATGTACATGATGACTGTTGAGCCAGAAGATGCACCCAACCAACCTGAGTAAGTTTGCTTGTTTGATGTGCATTTCAATTCCTTTAATTTAGTCAAATCTTGATTTATGCGTTTGCTTCTTTGTTTTTTTCCCCCCATGTAGATATGTACAAATTGGGATGGTTTCAGGGCTTCCTGTTTCAGTCAATGGAAAGGAATTCTCCCCTGCATCTCTGCTTTCTGAGCTGAATGAAATTGGTGGGCGACATGGAATTGGGCGTGTTGACATGGTTGAAAACCGGCTTGTTGGAATGAAAAGCCGTGGAGTCTATGAAACTCCCGGTGGGACCATCCTCTTCACTGCTGCACGTGAGCTGGAGTCTCTAACGCTTGATCGCGAAACAATCCAAGTTAAAGACTCTCTTGCCCTCAAATATGCAGAGCTGGTGTACGCGGGGAGGTGGTTTGACCCTCTTCGTGAGTCCATGGATGCTTTCATGGAGAAGATCACAGCAACTACCACAGGATCAGTGACTCTCAAACTGTACAAAGGTTCTGTGACTGTAACTGGTCGCGAAAGCCCCTATAGTCTGTACAGGCAAGATATCTCATCGTTTGAGAGTGGGCAGATCTATGATCAGGCCGATGCTGCTGGATTCATTCGGCTTTATGGACTTCCAATGAGGGTTCGAGCAATGCTTGAGAATGCAGGCTGATAGTTTAGTTAGATATCTGTGCTTTGTTTGAGACATCATTTATGGAATGTTGTTATGAATTGGGCTTTATAATTAAGTTAAACTGGTAATGCCAATGCCATGATATGCTGAGTGCAATTTATTATGTTTGAAAATAAATAATAGCAGAGGTAGTGTTTGATGTTCAATGTGTTAGTTATGTAGAAGTGACACAGAATTAAATTAATGAATGCATTTTTTTTTTTTTTTTTTGGATACATCAGAAGTAAAAAAAAAAAAAAAAAAAAAAAAAAAAAAAAAAAAAAAAAAAAATTATTAGCGTAACCTGCTGAGTTGAAGATTGTACATTGCCAGCGAAAGTCGTGGAAATTGCATTGAGGAGTTTGAAAACATCTTAGTTTTCATTTTACTTTCATTTCTTATAAAAAATATTTTTTGAAATTATAGAAATCATTTTTTTTTTTTTTTTTTTAAAAGTAGATTTTTTTCCCCCCAATTAATAGTTTTTGAAAGTACTTCATCTAATAAATTTTCTAATTTTCGAAAAAAGAAAACGTAGAATAAAAAGGGTAAGTTATACTAATCTTTTTGAGGTTTGGAAAAAAACAGAATAGATTTTACAAATTTGATATAATTATATTAGACTCTTATAAGATTTGAATTTATATAATATTTAACTTTCTTTTGTTATTAATTCGTTTTTCACAACGAAAAAAAGTCCTTAATATTTTATAATGCAAAAAGGACACTATTAATTTTTAATGAATAAAGTCTCTTCTTTTTAAGAGTTCAAGGACATTGGTTTGGTAATTCCATTTACACCAGACTTTTATCTCATTACACTCCACTTTTTTTTCTTCTTTTTTTCTTTTTTTTTTTTTATAAAAAAATTACAATTTTATCTTTATATCAAATTACCAAAATAGGCAAAAACCCTAAAATTTTCTAACCTTAATTTCACTAACAACCATCTCTTTCATTACCTCTCTTGCAAGTGCCATTACCTGCCCCATTTATGTCGAGAAAAGAGTGGGAGCTCGAGGGATGCTCCCCCGAAAGCCCCGAATTGCCATTTTTCGCAAAAAAAAAAAAAATGCAAGGCAAGTAAAAAAAAAAAAAAAAAAAAGTTTACTGAAAATGGAAATTAGGGGGATTCGGGGAAGCCAATTTCGAGCTACCAATCAAAGTTGATTTATGTCACTACCACAACACCACTTGCTACCATTTCCTTCACGTCATATCACCTCCCCTGCAACTATTTCCCACATCTCTCACCCTATAACCCAATCAATTTGCCCCACAATTTTATACTACTGTCACTCTTATTGTCCCACAACCACCACTTTTAGCCCTGCAACTACTACCATCGCAATTCGTTGACCTACTTTGAAACCCTCTATCTCGCCTTCCCCAGTTCCTTCTCTTAGAACTGCCTCAAAACCCTCCTCAGATCCTCCCCCATCTATCGGGAACCATGGCATCCTCATTCTATCCATCTTGTGTCACAGCCATTGTCCTTTTTTCTTCTTTAATCCACCATCTTGTAATCCTAGGTGTCTGTGTGTGTGTGTGTGTGTGTGTGTATGTGTGAGAGATAGACAGAGACAGAAACAGAGAGAAAGAGTATAAGTAGCGAAAGGGTTGGGAAGGGAGGGTTGTAGTGGTAAAAGGGGGCAAAAGATGGTAGTGATAGTAGAGAGAGTCACTAGAGGAGGAGGTCGTCTAAACGGAGAAGATGCATGTTTTAGTAAGGAAAAGAGGTGGAAGAGCTGAGGGTTAGAGATTGGAGATGGCGGTAGTGGCTATTGAAGATAGCAATAGTGACTACAGGAGGTGCTGGTTGGAGGTGGAATAGAGTAAGGGTATAAAAGATGAGGATATGCTTGGTATTATGATAAGTTTTAAAGAGAGAGAGTCAAAATTTTGAATTTTTGTGTGGTGTAATGAATTAATTTTATTGTGTAAATAGAATTACCCTCAATAATTCAGGTAATTTTGTTTACATAACAATTTTACCCCATTAATGTTAGAGATCTCAAAAATTCTACCAAAATTTTTGATACTCATATGAGACATTTGGTAGAAATTTTAGTAGAATTTTTAGGGTCTCTAGCATTTTTTATTTTATCCCATTACACCACTTCCTAAAAAAAAAAATGTTATTTCATCTCTTTATATATTCTTTTATTCAACATGTACCTCATTCCTAACTTACTCGTTCTACTTGCACCCAAAATTTTTTAAACCCTAACTCTTCCATCCTTAACTACTACAATTGGTGCCATCGTCGTTGCCACCACTACCTCTGATCACCACTCCAGAACCCCAATGCCTAACCCTTTTCGTGCTCTTAGATCCGAGATTTCGTATCTTTAATTATTGTTTATGTCCTTTATCATCTTGTTGATAGTTGAGTTGAGTTGTTGATTGTGTTTGAACTAGGTTGGGAATTAGTTTTTCAAAAGAGTTGTTGCCTGTTTCACTTCGGGTTCGCTTTTTGGTCACTTGAGCGGTCTTTGAGATCTCTTAGTATTTTTACAAACCTATAAAACTTCTGGAAATGGGTGATGTTCACTCGAGCGGTCTTTTGCAAGTCTAAACTTCCAGAAGGGGATCATTGTGCACTCGTGGGGCATTTTTAGTCGCTCGAGCTGTGTTACTTATTATGTCTGACACTCGAACAATCTGTGTGTATATCAGTTCAAAAAAAGGGAATTTTTTGTCACTTTTTCACTCTCTCTCTCTAAAACACTCCAAATCCTAATTTCTTCACCCTCTCTCTCTAGTTCTTGCCTTAAAACCCCAAATACTTCCTAATCTATTGATTTCTCCTCTATAGTTTCTTGGAGAAAAAGGTAGAGCTTGTTGAAAGCTTTGTTTTAATTGGAGAGGATCTCGTTTTCGGCCTTGTCAAACTTCTACCCTTGCTCTCTTCCTCTTCTACTCTTAAGGTAGGGATTTCTTCAACCTTTGGTATGATTCTTAGCTTAGTTATTTGCACTTTAAAAATATTTATTGATTTGGGGATTTTGGGTTAAAGTTGGGGTTTGATTTTGAAATGTAACAGAAGGGTTTTTCAAATAAATTTTTGAGAAAGGTTGTGGAAGTATGTATATTGTTGGGTTGTGTTGAAATGTTGGAAATATCTTTCCTCAAATATGATTTGAAAGTAAAGGAGGTTTTGTTTGAAAATCAATGATGTTTGACTTGTGAAAGAAAAGGAAAATATGTTGGGTTTGAAAAGATAAGAAGAATGTATTTATTGATGATGAGAGTAGAGTTGGATATGTATTATTGCTCCCATTTTGGAAATTATGAGATTGTATCTGTTGTTGGAAAATTATTTGTTAAGTAAAAATATCTGTTTGGGCTATCTATGGAGAATAGTTTTGATTGTTGTAGAAATTGCATGAAAATTTGGTTAATTGAAACTAATTACTCATACATCTTGCACTGAGCATTGGTTTATACTTAAACGTTAAAAATGTGTTGTTTTTGAGAAAAATAGATATATACCTTGGTGAATCTGGTTGGGGGGTAGTTGTAGTTATTATTTTAGCCTATGTGTCCTTGGTGAAAATCTAAAAACTTGTGCAGTTAGGTGCCAATCCTTTCGATTAATACCGGTAAAATAGCTTTGGTAGTACTTATATAGCTTACTAGTAGACACGTACCTAGAGATTCCCAGTGTTTGTATCCACTACCCTATTTTCTGATATAAAAATATATTTTTCATGAATTGATATATAATATAGGCATTGCATAGTTTTGAGATGAAAAAGTATAATATTTGACAAATAGCATGCATATGCATTCACTTTATGATTTCGTCAAGTTTTATACACTGTGTTAAAATATCTCTATTGGGTTTTAGCTCACCTTACGTAGAAAACAACTTTCAAGTGTTGATGATATGCCTCCACCAAGGACATAGCTTGGGAGGACTTAGAGCCGAGAGCTTCTTTTGTTTCTATTGTGTAATTATTTTTGTACAAGCATTGGGCTTTATTTGTATTGAGTTTAACTCACTTTTGTTATACTCAAGCATTGACTTGGAAAGATGTAACCATTAAGGCATAAACTTAGCTGTAGATTTAGAATCTAGGATCTAGGATTTTGTTTCAGTTCATTGACTTGGAAAGATATAGCATTTTGTTTAATTCATTTACAAATGGCATATGCTATAGATTCAGGATCTAAGATTTATGAATGTATACATGCATATGTCATCGTTTGTACAATTAAGGAGTATCAATGGAACGCAAATATATCGCTAGTTATACATTCTACGGAATATTATGCTATAGGTTGTTGTTATTATTTCGGGGCGTTACATTCACTATCGCAATCATCACCCTACAACGTCCCCCCCCCCAACAACTAATTTTGCAGTTTCTTTTTGCATTCATGTTTTGTTTGATGAATCAAAGCTAAACAAATTTTGCTTGTTTGGAAGGACATGACAGAACAATCTTGATTTGTTTGGTTTGTTTGGAAACCAAATGGGCAAAATTGACTAATTAGCCATGTTCGACCATAGAAGTTCGAACAAACTTAAATTGTTCGGCTATTGAAAATCGAACAATCTCAATTTATTTAGTGAACCAAAGCCGAAAAGACTTTTGAACCCATTTTATTTATTTTTTTTTCAAATAACACAAAACTACACCAAATTGATTGAAAATCATACCCCAAACATTTTTTAAAGACAAAATCTTGTATATTATTTATTTATAATGATTATATATACATTTTAAATATAAATTTTACTTCTTTTTGTATGTTATTGTTTATATATATTCTTAAGGTAGGTGTATTTAGATTTATAGATGGATAGATTGATGTAGATACCCCATTTTGACAGGCCCTAAGACTTAGGCGCCTTCTTTTGATTACCCGATGATGAAAACAAGAATGTGTTTTTCATATAATTCTCAATAAGAAATATGGAATTTGTGCTTCATTCTCAACCCTAAGCCTGTTTTGGCAAAGTGCTTAGTTCCGTTCAGAACTCTCTTTCCACGCTTTGTTCCGAATATTTTCGTAGTGTTCCGAGGCTCATTTTTAAACTTTGAAATGAAACTTTTTCTGAGAAAATTGAGCAAAGAATAGTGTGAAAATAGAAGGAAAGGATGATAATTTTGTCGAAAAATCCTATTTCGTGCAAAATAGTCAACTACGGCTAACTTTTTTGGCCGGCCAGCCAAGGTTTCTTGGTCGACCGGCTAATTTGCCCAAAAACAGGACAGTTTCAGCAGAATTCTTGTTGAATGCGTGTGGATCATGCCCATTCTAGATTTTCTTGTTATATTCATCCATGAGGTACACACCTACTCCCTCCATTGTCCTCCATTAGCCTCCATTGTCAAAAGAGAGAATGTTATCTTCTCAAAAAATGGCATCCATTTTCAACCACCATTGTCTTCCCATCATCCATGTCTCCCACCTTGTCTCCCACCTCCTTAACTTTGTATCCCTGATTGTCTATATGGAGAGGATCAGAATGTATCTAAAGAAAAAAAAGAAAAAAAGAAAGAGGAATGAATTAAGAGAAAAGATAGAGATAGAGAGAGAAAGAGAAAAGTTTATGTTTTAAGCTAAAACACTTCCCATCTTCCATATACACTGATATACCAAGTTCTATATATCCAAAACCATCCCATAAATTCTGTTAGAGCCATATTCTTGAGCCTTGATCAAAAGAGAATGCGTGTTCCTTAAAAGAGAGAAAAACAAATAGTTGTAACTGTCTCCCCCACACACACTATTCAACCACCCAAAAACACCATTCTAACTAGAATTTTGAATTTTCAAATTGAGAATTGAGAACACACTTCCTAAACTTGAGAGTAATGAAAAGGAAGTTTACAAATCAAATCCTTCTTTGGAATGTAAATTTTGCACACTTTTCATTTTATTGTATTTCTTCTATTGCTTTTCTTGCTTCAATTTCATGTTATAAACTTGTTATAAGCTAACTGGAAGTGGCTAGTTGAGTCACTTGCATATTTTCCGTTTGTTTTTCTGATCTCTGAACAAAGCAGATCTTTCAGCTTGGCCTAATTGGCCGGTCGGCCACCTCTTTGGCTAGCTAGCTCAACTTTTGGTTGACCAGCCACTTTCTTCTAGACAGAACCTAGCAGCCTCTCGGCGATGAGAAGAATAGTCTTTGACGGTCTCTGAGGCCTCCTGCAGCTTCTATTTTTATTGTTTTTCTGTTAATTAGATAGTGTTTGTGAGGATTTACTTTTGTTGTAATATGTCTCCTCTCCTTCCTATTCGGATTCGTAATTTTCAAAGTGATGTAATAATTCTCCACTCCTGCTTCTTTCTATCCCATTCTTTTATTTGCTTTCCCTATTTGTACGTATGTGGTATATCATGCTTGTCATCATATCTATGCCTTGCATCCATGTTTTATGCCTGAAGATCCAGTTAAATTTGCATTTGTGGATTTAATCGTTTAATATGTGATTTTGTGCGCTACCTCATGTCTTGAGATGACTCACATGTCATAGACTAGAAGTCAGATCTTTAGTTGCATTTCATGAGTGAATTGCATTTGGATCTTGTCTATAGGATCATGCATGTTTACTTATTTTGGTTTTGTGCCTATTTGTGGGATGCCGGTAAATATGTAAATTTTTATATTTTAGCATCACACATGTGTGTGATTTTCTTACTATGTTTAGCATCCTACCATGTAGTTATGTACGTATCTGATATAACTCTATGTGTGCCAGTGGATGAAGGTTGTATTGTTTAATTTGGAATAAAATTGATTTTCATGATTATGCTATTCAAAACATTTTTGAAATATATAAATCAAATTGTTCTAAAACAAACGACACAGTGTATATTTGTTTGCTTCACATAATAAATTTTAGAATTTATTAATAACCGGAATATGAACATATAAAGTCAATAAAATTCATGTCATGGCTTAGTAGAGGCCGTTCTTTTGATCGGGTGAGCGGGAGTGCTCAATTAATGACTTTCCCCTCTCATACCTAATGTTCCGAGCCAAGCATCCTTGGTTACGACAAACAGTGGCCTTGGCACGAGTCACGAGTTTCTTAATTTTTCCAAAATATTAGGTGGCGACTCTAAGATCTGATGATGTAGTCCATTTCTGGCAAATAATTTGTAATAAAATGGATTTTCTATAAAGTTGTCAAATCTAGACTCTCATCTACGTTTCACATTTTACTCGTGAGACTAGACCAAAGAAATCATGGGTTCGAACTGTTTAATGCGCACGGGTATCTCTCGGGTGATGTTACTATTTATGGCGACTCTGTTGGGGAATTATTAAGAAACCTTGACTCCAACTCCATGATATGATTTTTATTTTCAATTATATGTTCATTGCATTTCATGCATTGGTGCGCCTAAGTCCCGTACTTGTCACCTGTTATCCTGGACAACTATTCGACTTCAGGCGGATAAACAGACATGGGCTCTAATATTGTGGGAGCACAAGCCTTGGAATCGGGATCACCACGTATTGCTTGATTCACCAAATTAAGTAGGTATATCGGTGTCTCACTGAGGTACCCTTTTCGACCAAGACTGACCTAGTGCATACAGCAAGCTCTAGCAACTTCCAACATTAGGGCAGGATGCTACCCCATTCTAGAATATATGATGCCCTTTATTTGAATAGTGAAACCCTAGATCATTTCATAGCTAGGACAAGATAACCCTACCCTCTATAGGGGTGTTTATTCTCTTTCCTACTATGTGCAATGAATGAAAATTTGTATAGGGGTTCTTAAATTTAGATGAATGGTTCAGGCATGTCAGTTTGTGGGGTTCAGTTTTTTCGGTGAGGGATACAATGATCAGTTGTGCGAGTTGGGTCGAAGTGTTGTCGGAATTCTAACTAGGGGTATTGTTTTGATTTTGCTAAGTCGTTGTAGTACCATAACTTGAGAAAAGTCTGATATCCCACAAAGTCTACTAGTATAAATAAATAGAACTTCTGGGATATCTGACCATTTTTGTGATTGAGGAGTGACCTCTTGTTGATTGCACGAGCTTTATTCTGAATGTGGTGGATGTCCTACACTTTAACTAGCAATTTGAGAATGGTTTTATTATAAGTGATGAATTAAGTGTTGAGTCTAAGTTTGATTAAACCAAGTTTGTTGAGTTGGGATTAGGCTCGAGTCATTCTAGCACATCTAAGTTTGGTGATTTTGGGGGTGATAACCCGGACATCATTGTCCTTTCTATGTCTTTCTTTTCTTTGCTTTCGAGTCTGTTTTAACCATTGAGCTAGAAGTTCTGAATGAAAATGCAATAATTTTCACCTACTTCTCTGTGCCTTTAAATCGTTGCATTGACCAAAAATAATTTCAAAACTTTTTCTAACACTTTGATAAAAACGAAGATAGGGAATGCCTCAGGATTAATAAAATTCGATCGACTGAGAGAAAGAGATGTACGCTAAGCCCTTAATAGATGAGATCCTTGTTGTTAATGTAGGTATTGAGAAGGATCAAGGCTCGGTCTAGATTGGTCCTACATTGTCTTCAAAGGAGCATGAACAACTAGTCACTTTATTAAAAGAGTTCAAAAATATTTTTGCGTGGTCCTATGAAGACATGTTGAGAATTAATTTTAAGATTGTATAGCATAGGATCCCTCCCGACCTGAGACCCAACCCCCTTAGCTTTCAAACCTTGATTTAAAATGTTCAATAATCAATCAAAATATGAGACTTGCATAGCCGAATTGGAAGCAGCCCTTGAACTAGGGGCAATAAGGTCGGATGTGATCGAAGGAAGCTTGCATAGCTAGATTGGAAGCAACCCTTGAACTAGGGGCAAAAAGGTTGAATATGATCAGAGATTCAAACCGGGTCATTTTTCAAGCCAATGGAGACCAGAAAAGAACATAGGGACTTTTTCTCGATTTTCAGCGGCAGCCTGGCAACAAAGATAACCAACTTCATTTGCAAACAACTTTGTCGCTCGACTCTACTGTCAATTGCCTCGCCACATCTTCACTTATTCAAGAACCCATTTTGAAAAGCCCTCTTTCGATTTCTAACCAAAACTGTAGATTTTTTATCAAAAATCTCCAAATCACAATATCATTTTTAAAGACAAATAACTAAGTTAAAAATCATAAAAAACAGTCAAAGTAATCCCTACCTCAAAGAAGAAAACACAAAGGAAAGATAGGTAGAACTTGACAGTACCGAAAACAGAACTTCTCTGATTAAAACGAAGCCCTCAACGTGCTCTACCTTTTTATCAATGGGACTAGGGTGAGGAAATGTACGGATCGAGAGTATTTGGGTCAAATGTTCAAGAACTAGAGAGAGAGTGTAGATCTAAAGTTTTGAAATGTTTAGAGAGAGATATATGAAAAAGTGACGCAAAAATTGACTTTTTGCAATTGATATACGCCTAGACTGCTCGAGCAACCAAAACATTGCTCGAGTGACCAGATACAAAAAATGAGACCACTCGAGTGAACAAAGTACACTCGAGTGCACAATGACATACTCTTAGAAGTTTTGTAGACAAAGGCTAACTGCTCAAGCTCAAGAAGCACTGCTTGAGCGCAAGAAGGATTACTCGAGCTCAAAACACCACCCTCTCAGTAGTTTTGCAGGCCTGCAAAAGTACTGAGAGTTCCAAAAGACCGCTCAAGTGCAAGAAGCATCGCTCGAGCCAAGACCGCTCGAGTGCAAGAAACACAGCTCAAGTGAAGAATGCCATACTCTCAGTAGTTTTGCAGACCTGCAAAAATACTGGAAGTTCTCAAAGTGCGCTCGAGCGCAAGCAAGTTTGCTTAAATGAACAAACCAAAAATAGGGCAGCAACAGTTTTGAAAAACTAACTCCCAACCGGCTTCAAACACAACCAAGACATTCCGATAACCAAACTCAACAAGGATTGAGATGGAAGAAGACATGAATAACCATCAAGACAAGAAAATTCGTATCTAAAACAATGAATGGGTTGGGTTTAAACCAGAATCGTTATAACCTCCCCCCTTAAGGAATTTTGTCCCTGAAATTTTAAAATCAACGCAATAACCATTGTATTTAAATCAACATAACAAAGATCCAACCATCCTCATAACCATGACTCTTCCACCGGTCATTCATTCTCATAAGCATGATAAACAAGGTTCTCAGTACTAAATATACAATTCACATTTTCAAAATATAAACAATGTTTACATTTGATTAACATAACAAGATCTTCCTTACAAGTTTCAAATATCAACAAAAAGGTTCGAATACTTCTCACAGACTTCTGCCTTACGTTTCCAAGTCACCTCCTCAACCTCGTGGTGTCTCCACAACACCTTTACCAATAGAATTGTCTTGCCTCGCAAGACTTGGTTTCGCGTGTCTAAGACTTTAACCGGTCTCTCCTCATATGAGGCATCCTCATCTACTTCTAACTCGGTCCAATCCAACACATGTGACGGTTCCAGATTATACTTCCGAAGCATACAGATATGAAACACGTCATGAACCCCAGAAAGCTGTGGTGACAAGGCCAAACGGTAAGCTACCTCCCTAATGCGCTCTAAAATGTCAAAAGGCCTAATAAATCTAGGAGACAACTTCCTGCTCTTCCTAAACCTCATCAAACCCCATTTAGGTGATATTTTCAAGAAGACGTGATCTCCTATCTTAAATGATAACGGCCTCCTCCTATGGTCGGCATAGCTCTTTTGACGACTTTGAACCGAAACCAACCTCTTACGGATAAGTGCAACCTTTTCCGTCATTTCTCGGACTAACTCAGGACCTAATATAGGTGCATCACCCACCTCGGCCCAACACACAGGAGATCTACACGATCGGCCATACAAGGTCTCAAACGGTGCCGTGCCAATACTGACCTGAAAGCTATTGTTGTAAGCAAACTCCACCAAAGACAAGTGCCTCTCGCATGACCCCTTGAAGTCTAGAACACTACCCTAAAACATATCATCTAGGATCTAAATGGTATGCTCTGGCTGCCCGTCAGTCTGAGAATAATAAGAGGTACTAAATGTCAATCTAGTGCCCAAGGCATTCTGTAGGCTTTGCCACAATCGAGCCATGAAAGGCGGATCTCATTCGAAAAAATAGTCACAGAGACCCCATGGAGTAGCACTATGTCCCTAACATAAAGGTTGGTAAGGTAATCTACCAAGTCACTCGTGCGCAAAAATACAAAGTGTGCTAACTTAGTTAACCGGCTGACTATCACCCACACAACATTGTTGCCCCGTTAAGTCCTCGGAAGACCCACAACAAAATCCATAGTCACATGCTCCCACTTCCACTCGGCCATATGTAGGGGTTACAACAAACCCGCTGGCCTCTAATGCTCGACCTTCACTTATTGACAAATGAGGCATCTCGATACAAACAAGGCTACGTCTCTCTTCATCCCCCTACACCAAAACTGGCAACTAAGGTTATGATACATCTTTGTGCCTCTCGGATGCACCGCAAGGCACGAATGGTGGAACTCTCGGAGTACCTCCTCTTTACAAGATTTCGGCACGAAAAGATGGTCAAGATATCTAACACTTGAGTCAGAATACACGTTCAAGCCCTTCTCTACTTTCCCACTAGATATCTTCACTCAGAGGGTTTCTACTTCATGATCACCCTGTTGTGCTTCCAAAACTCAACTCACAAGTATAGATTGTGCAACCATAGTAAACAAAGGTGCCGACTTAATGGTCTCGCCAAGATGCAAGTCAAACTCGCCAATGGTACCCAACATCTCCCATTCTCAGATGGCAATACTAGCTACACTACTAATGGATTCCTACTCAAGGCATCGGCCACTACATTGGCCTCCCCCAAATAATAGTGCAACTAAAAGTCGTAATCCTCCATGAATATTCCATCCATATTCTCTGCCTCATATTCAAATCTTTCTGTGAAAACAGATACTTTAAACTCTTGTGATTGAAGAATACCTCAAACCTCTCACCATACAGCTAATGTCTCCAAATCTTCAAGGCAAAGATCACAGCCGCTAGTTCTAAGTCATAAGTAGGATAGTTTTTTTCCTATATTTTCAACTACCATGAGCTATAAGCTACCACCTTCCCCTCTTGTATCAGGACACAACCCAAACCTTTTCGAGACATATCACAATACACTGAATAGCCCAAACCCCTCTTCGGAATAATCAACACTGGAGCTATGGTAAGTCTAACCTTAAGATCTTAAAATGATTTCTCACAAGTTTCACTCCATAATTTAATTCCCTTCCTCGTCAATCTAGTCAACGATAAGGCTAATCTAGAGAAATCCTTCACAAAAAGGCGATAAATACCTGGCTAACCCCAAGAAACTTTAAATCTGAAAACCATTCTTAGGTTGCTCCTAATCTTGTACTGCCTCAATCTTAGAGGAATCTACAGTCACCCCTTCCTTGGATACCACATGGCCTAAGAATTTCGCTTCCTTCAACCAGAACTCACACTTCCCGAATTTAGTATACAATTTGTGGGCTCTAAAAAACTCAAGTACAATTCACAAGTATTCCTCGTGTTCCTCCTTAAAGGGTGAGTAGATCAAGATGTCATCAACAAAGACAACCACAAAACGGTCTAAGAACTCGCAGAAGATTCGGTTCATCAAATCTATAAACGAGGCCGGTGCATTGGTTAGCCCAAAAGGTATCACTAGAAACTCATAATGGTCACACCGCGTACGGAATGTCGTCTTCTAGATATCCTCCTCTTTCACTCTCAACTGGTGATAACCCAATCTCAAGTCTATCTTAGAAAACCAAGACCCTTTCAATTGGTCAAACAAGCCATTTATACGAGGCAATGGGTATTTGTTCTTAACAGTTACCCGGTTCAACTTCCAGTAATCAATATAAAGTCACAATGCGCCATCATTTTTCTTAGCAAAGAGAGTCGGTGCTCTCCAAGGCGAAATACTAGGGCAGATAAAGCCCTTATATGGCAAAATCTTGGAATTGAATCTTTAACTCACTCAACACCTAAGAATGTAGCGAGAAGGAGACTAAGCTCGCCCCGACCACGCGGATCACACACTAGGAACAAGGCTCTATCAACTCGGTCTCCCAAGAAATAAAAACAATCACCACTCGAGGTGCACACCGTAACTCTCTAACGGTAACAGTCTATAATGGCCCGATAGGATAACAACCAATCAATGCCCAAAATGACATCAAAAATTATCATATCAATCAACACAAACACAAACACAAAAGGAAATGGGCAACCGACAACTTCTATCTCAATACCCCGATACCCCTAGACCAACACAACCTCACCACCAACAAGTGACTCTACCCTGAGTGGAGATACTAACTGAGCCACTTCTAACCCCAATGCTGATACGAATGCAGATGAAATGAAAGAATGCGATGCACTAGTATCAATCAATACATTGGCAATAGAATTACACAACAAGAAGTTAACTCTCACTACCGAAGATGCTGACAACAAATATGGCGTGGTAACAACATACACATGCCCCGTAGGCTTCTGTTTCACCTGCCCACCCCTCGGAGCATAAGTTTGATACATTGACTGAGCCGAAGAGGCTCCTTGATTGGCCTTCAAGGTCTAAGTTGATGGTGTAGGCTAATAGCTTTGTGTTTGCCTCAAATCAAACGCACCAAATGTGCCACATGCCTGAAGACAAAACCTCTTCAAGTGCCCCGACTGCCCACACTGATAACAGGTAGGCCGTTACCCTCTCCCCTAACTTTGGCTTTGAGAATGAGCTGAAGATGGTGCAGACTGTTGCCTTCCATCCCTTTACGGGCAAGCTACAGACTTGTGGCCCAGCTGACCATGCTTGAAACGAGTGATCCCATCCACACCACCTCCCCCTAACCCAGAACTCAAAATAGGAAAAGTGGATCTAGACTGTGCTCCCTTGGACTACTGTGGGGTGGAACCCTTTTGCCTTTTATTGTCCTGAGTCTCCCCTTGAAACTTTTGATTCCTTTGCCTGAAGCCCCTCATCCGCTCTTCCTTAGTCTGAATCAAGGTCTCTAAGTGAGCCGCTAGCTCTACAAGACGACCATAATCCCTAATCATGGACGCGGCCACCTTGAAAAGGAGCTTGATCCTCAACCTCTTCTCAAACTCCAGGCAACGGTGTTTCTCCGTCGCCACAAGCTCCGATGCAAACCTCGATAAACTAGTAAAGGTAGCCTCAAACTTGGCCACCGGTGTGTTAAGCTGGTAAAGGTAGCCTCAAACTCGGCCACCAGTATGTTAAGCTGCTTAAGCTTCAAAAACTGCTCCCTCAACTTCTCCCTAACAGCGAGAGGCAAAAACTTGTCTTAGAAAGCATTAACAAAAGCCTCCCAAGTCACCATAATGCGCCCACACACATACTTCCACCACTGACCCGTATCTCCCTTTAGCTAGAAGGATGCCAAGGTCACTCTCAGCCCATCATTCTCGATGCTAAGCATCTCGAACGTCTTCACCATCGGCTCTAGCCACTTATCCACCTTTGGTGGCTCCTTAGATCCCCCAAAAACTCATTCGTATTCGACTAAAAAAACTTCCTCTTTAGAGAAGATGGCCCTATCTCAGCAACATGGGCCTGGACTTGATTCTCAACTCTGAGAATGTCCATGGATTCCCGCAAAGCTCTGGCCATCTCTTGGGCTAAAGCACCCATGGCCTGCTGACCAACTGGTTCGGCCACATTGGCCTGACCAACCCCTTCCTCCTGTACCGGAATATCATCCAGTTATAGCACTTCCTGCCGTCTAGGCCTACCACGCCTACCACATCTACATTCATGTCCTGACATCCTAATGAAGGTAACACAAGAGATTATCACATTTACAAATGTGTCAAAGCTAACTTACTCGCGTTCTAATGCGGTGGACAACAATTAATTCACCCGATATAAGCACATAGTCACATAAACACACACAAACTTCCTTCCTAGATAATGATCGTCCTGTGACATTGCGAGAGTTCCGATTAGAAATAACAGTGATCAAGTGCTCTTCTAACAGGACTTTTAGAAACTCATAGATCCAATCAATATCTTAGAAATTAAATTCCATACCCACTTAGTCACATAATCATGTTATCACATAGCATACCAGGTTATTCTTAATCTCTTCTAGCAAGAGAACCCATTGTGGTAATAACCACTTCCTACGATCCCAAAGTATTCAAACCTGGTAAACTATGATACTAAGTTATAATGCCCCTAAAATATAACAATAAAACCATCTCAAAATATTTACCAATTGACAATTCGTTTCAGAATATGATATCTTTACATCCATATGATTTAGTTGTACAAAAGATAGCATATGCAACTATACATTCATAAGCCCTAACCCTGAATCTATAGCATATGTCATAAGTAAGAGATGTGAAATAAGAGTTAAGCAGATATATAAATGCCTTGGTGGCTACAACTTTCCAAGACTGTGCTTAGTTACAAATAAAGTGAGTTTGAAGTTCAATATAAGTAAAGCCCTAGGCTTGTACAAAATAAATACAACAAAAGCAAAATAAGCTCCCGGCTCTAAGTTCTCCCAAGCTACGGACTTGGCGAAGGCATATCATCAACACCTGAAAATGATTTTCTACATAGGGTGAGCAAAAGCCTAGTAAAGATACTCTAACATAGTGTATGAATCTTAGCAAAGTTATAAAGTGAATGCATATGCAATGCTCGTGTCAAAACATTTTATATCTCTTTCCAAAACCGTACAATGCCAAGTTTATATCATAGTTCATGAAATCATCTCCTTTACAATAGAAAATAAGGCAATGAATACAACACTGGGAATCTCTAGGATGTGTTTGCAAGTAGGCTATAAGCACTACCAATGGTCATTTTTACCTGTACTAATTGGAAGGCTCGTCACCTATCCGCACAGGTTTATAGACTTTCACCAAGGACACACAGGCCAACTTAATACCACAACTACACTCCCTACCCATATTCACTAAGGTATTCACCCCTTTTTCTCAAAACAATAAACATTTTCAATGTGTTAAATATGTTACAATACACAATGCAAATGGATGAGAAATTAGTTTCAATTCACCTAATTCTCATGCATTTTCTACAACAATCATAGATATCCTCCACCAATAGCGCAAAATAGATATCTCTAAATAGATAAGTAATTTTCAATATAGATATACTTTCTAACATTTCCAAATAGGCGTGATAATTCATATCCAACTCCACCACCATCATCATTATCATCGTCCAATTTCATAAAACCAATGTCAATTCTATTTTCTCTTTACAAAATCAAATGTTCATGATTTAGGGAAAAATCCCCTTTATTTAAAAATCAACTCCAAGGATAAAATCCACCATTTTATCATAACTCAACCACATTTACAAACCCACATATATATTCAAGAACCCATTTTGAAAACCCCTTTTTTGATTTCTAATCAAAACCCTAGATTTTTATCAAAAATTTCCAAATCAAAATATCCTTTTTAAAAGACAAATAACTAAGTTAAAAATCATAAAAAGAGTCAAAGTAATCCCTACCTCAAAGAAGAAGACACAAAGGAAAGATGGATAGAACTTGACGATACTGAAAACGCAAACTTCTTTGATTAAGACGAAGCCCTCGACATGCTCTACCTTTTTATCAACGGGACTAGGGTAAGGAAATGTACGGATCAAAAGTATTTAGGTCAAATGTTCAAGAACTAGAGAGAGAGAGAGAGAGTGTGTGTGTGTGTGTGTGTGTAGATCTAAAGTTTTGAAATGTTTAGAGAGAGAGATATGAAAAAGTGACTCAAAAAGTGACTTTTCGTAACTGATATACGCGCGAACTGCTCGAGCGACCAAAACACTACTTGAGTGACCAAACACAAAAAGTGAGACTGCTCAAGCGAACAAAATACTGCTCGAGCACACAATGACATACTCTCAAAAGTTTTGTAGACAAAGGCTAACCGCTCGAGTGCAAGAAGGACTACTCGAGCCAACACTGCTCAAGCGCAATAAGGATCGCTCGAGCTAAAAACCCCACCCTTCTAGTAGTTTTGTAGGCCTACAAAAGTACTGAGAGTTCCAAAAGACTGCTTGAGCACAAGAAGCACTACTCGAGCCAAGACCGCTCGAGCGCAAGAAACACCGCTCTAGCAAAGAATGCCATATTCCCAGTAGTTTTGCAGACTTGTAAAACTACTAGAAGTTCTCAAAGTTCACTCGAGCGCAAGAAAGTTCATTTGAATGAACAAGCCAAAAACAGGGTAGCACCAGTTTTGAAAAACTAACTCCTAACCTGTTTCAAATACAACCAAGACATTTCAATAACTCAACAAGGAATGAGATGAAGAAGACATGAATAACCATCAAGACAAGAAAACCTAGATCAAAACAATAAATGAGTTAGGTTTAAACCAGAATCGTTATAGTTTATGCCCTAATGGCTACATCTTTCCAAGACACTGCTTGGTTACAACAAGATGGATCAAGTCCCAAAATAATTAAAAAGCCCTAGACTTGTGCAAAATATAATTACAACAAAAAAAAAAAAAAACAAAAACAAAACAAAAATGAGTCTTCAGCTCCATGGTCCTCCCAAGCTAAGTCCTTGGTGGAGGCATATCATCAGCACTTGAAAGTTTTCCACATAGGGTGAGCTAAAGCCCAATAGAGATACTTTAACACTATGTATGAAACTTAACGAAGTCATAAGGTAAAAGCGCATGCATGCCATTTGTCAAGCGTTTTACATTTCCATCTAAAAAATAATGCAATGCCAGGATTATATATCAATTCATAAAAAAATATCCTTATTATACCAGAAAACATGGCAGTGGATACAAAACACTGGGAATCTCTAGGTACATGTTTGCTAGTAGACTATACAAGCACTACTAAAACCATTTTATCAGTACTAACAGGAAGGATGGACACCTAACCCCGCAGGTTTCTAGACTTTCACCAAGGACACGCAGGCCAACAGAATAATCACAACCACACCCTCTAACCAGATTCACCAAGGTATATACCCATTTTTCTCAAAACATTACATTTTTAATGTTTAAGTATGAAACAATGCTCAATGCAAGGTATATGGGTAATTAGTTTCAATTTGTATAATCCTCAAGCAATTTTTACAACAGTCAAAGCTATCCTCCACCGATTGCCTAAAATAGATATTTCTACTCAACAGATAATTTCCAACAGCAGATATAATCTCATCATTTTCAAAATAGAAGCGATACTACATATCTAACTCTACTTTCATTATCAACCGATACATTTCTCTTATCTTTTCAAAACCTAAGATCTTTTCCCTTTTCTTCCATAAATCAAATATCAATGATTTTCAAACAAAACACCTTTACGTTCAAAATCACATTTAAGTAAGGAAATTTCAACATTTCAACGCAACCAAACATTTTATACACTTCCACAACCTTTCCTCTTTTACATTTCAAAATCAAACCCCAGGTTTAACTCAAAATCCCTAAATCATTAAACCTTTTCAAAGAGCAAATAATTAATCTAAGAATCATACCAAAGGTTGAATAAATCCCTACCTCAAGAGTAGAAGAGAAAAAGAGCAACAGTGAGACTTTGATGAAGCTGAAAACAAGATCCTCTCAGATTAGAATGAAGCTTTTGATGAGCTCTGCTGTAGACACCCCATTTTGATCGACCCTAAGACTTGGGTGCTTTCTTTTGATTACCCGATGATGAAAACGAGAGTGTGTTTCTTGCATAATTCTCAGTAAGAAAGATGAAATTTGTGCTTCATTTTTAAACCTAAGCCTGTTTTGGCCAAATGCTTGAATCCCATTCAAAACTCTCTTTCAAAACTTTCTTTAAACTTCAAAATAAAACATTTTCTCGGGAAATTAAGCAAAGAACAGTGTAGAAATAGAAGGAAATGATGAGAATTCTATCAAAAAATCTTGTTTCATGAAAACAATCAGGCTGTGGCCAATGTTTTGGCCGGGTAGCTCATTTTTTGGCTAGGCAAGCCAAGATTTTGGCCAACTAACCAAGAAATTGGCCGGCCAGCTAATTTGTCCAAAAGCAAGGCAATTTCGGTAGAATTCTTGATGAAAGCGTGTGGGTCATGCCATTTCAAATATTTTGATGATACATTCATACACGAGGTGCATCTAGAACCCCTCCATGATCCTTCTTTGGTCTCAATTGTCAAAAGGAAAATTGTCATCTTTCCAAAATGTGGCATCCATTTCAAACCATCCATATCACCCTATCACCCTCGTCTCCCACCTTGTCTCCCTTCTCCTTGACTTAGCAATCCTTTCTAATTGCTTATAAAGATAAGGAGGATCAGATTAAGAAGAGAATTGAATTGAGAGAGAAAATAAAGAGTTAGAGGGGAAAAGAGAGAAGTGTAAGCTTTGAGCCAAACATGAAACACACACTGATATTCCATCTTCCATACACCAAAACCATTCCATGAATTATGTTAGAGTGATATTCTAGTAGCCTTGATCAAAAGAGAGTGAGTGTTCTTGAAATTGTGAAAAACAGAGAGTTGTAACTCCCCCCTCCCTCCATAAGCATTGTTAAATAGCCCAAAAACACAATTCCAACTAGAATTTCGAACTTTCAAATTGAGAATTGAGAACACACTTCCATAACCTTAAGGGTGATCAAAAGAAAGTTTGGAAATCAAATCATTTCCTTAGAAGGTAAATTGTACACACTTTTCATTTTCTTACATTTTCTTTCATTTTCTTTCTTCTATTGTTTTTCTTGCTTTGATTTCATGTGTATAAACCTATTGTAAGCTAATTGGAAATGGTTAGTAGAGCCACTTGCATATTTCCCATTTGTTTTTTGGTGTTTGAACAAAACAAAGCACTTGGCCTGGCCTTATTGGCTGGCCGACTAGCTCATATTTTGGCCGGCTAGCTAGTTGTCTCTTGGATAGAACCCAGCAACCTCTAGCAATGACCAGAACAAGTTTCGACGGTCTCCGAGGTCTCCTGCAGCTTTTGTTTTTACTATTTTTAGTTTAATTAGAGAGTGAATGTGAGGATTTAATTTTTGTTGTAATATTTTTTCTCTCCTCTCCTATTTGAATTTGTAATATTTCAAAGCGATGTAATAATTTCCCATCCCCACTTATTTCTATCACATTCTTTCAATTGTTTTCCCTATCTATAAATATGTAATATATCAAGCTTGTCATCATATCCATGCTTTGCATCCATGCTTTTGCCTTAAGATCTGGCTAAATTTGCATTTGTGGGTTTAATTGATTGCTATGTGATTTTGTGTGCTACCTCATGTTTTGAGATGATTCACATGTTATGTATTAGACGTTGGATCTATAGTTGTATTTCGTGAGTGAATTGCATTAGCATCTTGTATATAGGATCAAACATGTTTTACTAATTTTGCTTTTGTGCCTATTTGTGGGATGCTAGTAATATGTAAGTTTTTATGTTTTAGCATCCCGCCTGTGTGTGACTTTCTTACTATGTTTAGCATTCTACCATATGGCTATTTGCTTATTTGATATAACTCTATGCACACTAGTGGATGAAGGTTTTGTTATTTAATTTGGAATAAAATTGATTTTGTGATTGCACTATTCAAAACATTTTCACGATAATGAAATCAAATTGCTCCAAATTGGGTGACATAGCCTATATGTGTTCACATAGGAAATTTTAGGATTCTATAAATAATCAAAATATGAACATATAAAGCTAATAAAAAATCATATCATGGTTAGTAAAGGCCGATCTTTTGATCAGGTGAGCCGAGGTGCTCAATTAATGACATTCCCCCTTCATACCTAAGGTTCCGAGCCAAGCATCATTGGTTATGATGAATAGTAACCTTGGCACGAGTCACGGGTTTCCTAATTCTATCAAAATAAATATTAGGTGGCGACTTTGAGATCTAATGACGCGGTTCATATCTAGCAAATATTTTTGCAATAAAATGAATTTTCTAAAAGTTGCCAAATGTGGACTCTTATTTACGTTTTACATGGCACTTATGAGACTAAATCAAAGAGACCGAGCATCCGAACTGTTAATGCACGCGGGTACCCCCCAGGCATGTCACATCTATCTTTTTCTCCAAAGGGCTATGGTGGAGAAATCAATGGGTAAGGGTGTATTTGAGATTTTAAGGCAAGAACTAGAGAGAGAAAGTGAAAAAATTAGGGTTAGAAATGTTTTAAAGGGAGAGAGAAATGAAAAAGTGACTAAAATTTTCCTTTTCCCGATCTGATATACGTACAGACTACTCGAATGACCAAAACACCGCTCGAGCGCACAATGACCCCCTTCAAGAAGTTTTGCAACTGCAGAAGATTACTCAGGTAGAAAAGATCGCTCGGGCGAAGATGCCCTACTCTCAAAAGTTTTGCAAACCTGCAAAAATACTGGGAGATCTCAAAAATCGTTTAATCAACCAAAACACGACTCGAGCGAACAAAAAGGAAACTAGACAACAACTCTTTTGAAAAACTAACTCCTAACCTATTAATTTCAAACATAACTAACACTCAGCTCAACTATCAACAAGATAAAAGAAAGCATGAACAACAATTAAAGACACAGAATTCCAGATCTAGGAACAAGAAATGGGTCGGGTCTAAACCAGAACAGTTATAAAACTTGACATGTTAATGGCCAAGTTTGGGTTGGAATAAGTTTTGAACATATTTATTTTTTGGGGTGAGCTTAAGATCAAATATTCAAACCAATGCCAATTTAACATGACCATTTATAAATGTTAATATATGTATATATATATATTTCTTTATAGAGCCTAAGTTTAAGCATTTGTTAAAAAGGAAACATAGTGGATCATTTTTTGATAAATCCTCTTTCTAAATATTTTATTTCATCTAACCTATATTCTTTTTGAGTATTCCATTAAGTCCTTTTTAATGTAATATGACCAAATCATCATTTCTAATTTTTTACATATGTTTCTATTTTGAAACTAATACATAACGATAGTCCCTCATTTTATGGAGAAAATCTCTCTATCATTCTAAAGAGAAAATCTTTCCCTTATTCCATGAAGAAAATCTCTCCCTTATTCTATGGAGAAAATCTCAAATTTTGAATTTTGAATCTTTTTAAAATTTTAAAATTTTAAAAATAACGCAATAAAAAATCTGAATGAAAATCAAAATACAATGTGAATGTTCACAGTAAATAACAAACATATAATTAACTTTTGAGAAAACAAACCACATACAAAAGTACAATGTGAATGTTCACAATAAATAACAAACATACAACTAACATTCGAAAAAAGAAAATCCATACCAAAATACAACATGAATATTCACAATTTTTAATTAACATACAACTAGCCTTAAAAAAATAACTCATACAAATGTAAACATTTACACCACAACGTGAAAATATAAAACAAAATTGAAAAAAGTGAAAATCGATTATTTCAATTGTTCAATGGTAACAAAAATAATTATTCAACTAACAAGCATTGCAACAAAAATAATAAACATACAATTAACTTTCAAAAAAATAAAATTTATACTAAAATACAATGTGAATATTCACAATTTACAATTAATATACAACTAGTTTTAAAAAAAATAAATAAATAAACTCATACTAATGTGAACATTCACACTGCAACGTGAAAACATAAAATAAAATTGAAAAAAGTGAAAATCGACTATTTCAATTGTTCAATGATAATAAAAATGATTGTTCAACCAACAAGCATAGTAAAAAACAAAAAAAAACAAAATACAACTAACTTTTGGAGAAAAAAAAATATCAAAATATAATGTAAATGTTCACAATTTACAATTAACATACAACCAATCTTAGAAAAACTAAATTCATACCAATGTGAACATTCACATTGCAACATGAAACAAAATTGAAAAAAATGACTATTTCAATTGTTTAATGGTAATAAAAAATGATTGTTCAAACAGCCAATGATATGGGAATATTCACATTTTTCAAAATATATAATTATGTCCATATTTATTTTCCAACACTTATTTCTCAGACTTTCAAACAATATAAAATGTGAACATTTACACTGATTGACCAAAAAATATATATATAAATAATGGTAGCAATAAAATTAGAAATCTAAAAAAAAAACTCAATCACTCTAAAAACAAAAAAATATCACCCGCATCCTCATCTTCATCATCATCCTTATCATTATCACTATCATTAACAATCTACGTAATTTCACAATTCCCCTAATCCAAATCAAACCAAACCCACCTTTGAAGAATATATTTGTAACAAAATTGACTGGACATAAATAGAGTTTCGACTTACAACAATGGAGAAAGATAGAGTTTCGAACACAGAGTAACAATGGAAGAACACAGAACTTCGAACACAAAGTGACAATGGAGAAACATAAAGCTTCAACACAACAATAGAGGAACATAATAGTATTTCACCACCATGTGTAAACTATAGTTTCTAAACCTTACCAAATAGAGAGTTTCAAAACCCTAGCACAATGAAACAATACCACAAATATGAATGGAACTGATCAAAAAGAAAAATGTGAATAATGGTAACTACCAAAATAGAGGTAGGAATAAAAAATAATATGTATATCTTTTTTCTATATAATACATATCAACAATAAACATAAAGATATAATAGTCCAACAAACAATATAAATCAGGAAAAAACGACCTCATGGAATAAAAATATAAATATATGGAACTAACTAGGTTATAATTTTCCTTGGTAGACTTATTGGGTTAGACCACCTCTAAATGAGATTTATCAATAAAAAATCCAAAAATAATTTACAATAGAATTTTATTAATAGTCCAAAACTCAAATAATTATTAAGAATGCCAAATTCATTTACTTTTATAAGAATATGACAAATCATTCATAAATTTTTTTCATCTAATTTGATATTAGATTTGAATAATAATAAATAAATAAAAAAAACCATTTTATATGAGCTACTCAAATTCTTTCATCAAATTTTCATCAAAAAAATGTAAATTTTTTTCTTTTATCCCAAATTTCTCTTTTCATTAAATTTGGATGGAAAAAAAATCATCTCTGATACTTTTTTTTTTTTTTTTAAATTTTCATCAATTTTAAATTTGATGAGTTCTCAATTTGATAAAACAAAATATTAAAAAAAAGTTGACTCCCTTGATTTGACGAAAATATTGGAGATGACTTTTTATTACCTTTTCATCAAATTTAAATTTGATTAAAGAAAAGGTGAAGAATTAGAGAAGCTCTAAATTAAAAATTAAAATGCTACATGTAATTTATTTCTTATCTTTATTATTATTTTTCTTTTCTCCCTCATTATTAGACACAGGTGAGTGAGTATGCATTTATTGACAGGCTTCCCTCCATACCTCACCTCTCCATATCCCCATTTTCAGATCGGCACCGATGATCCGAATCATCTACCTTGTACTCCTCGCAGCAAAGGTTATCTATGCAAAAAACCAACTCTATCATACAATTATAAGCATAGGAAATAAGTCATATTTTATTTTATAAAATGGAAGGTTAAATTTACAATCACATTTCCCGTTCATTTTATAAAGCAAAACGCGATTTTTACATATGTTTATAATTGTCCAATGAAACTCATTTTTTACATGGATGACATTTATTGTGAAGCCTACAAAATAGATGGTTTGGATCATCAGTGCAGGTCTAGATTGGGGCTTACAAGAGGCGTATGGAGAGGTATGGAGAGATGAAAGTATAGAAGAGAGTTTATCTGATTCCATTACTTTGTATCTAGGAATGAGTAGTACTGCAAACGAACCGAACTATTCATAAACAATTTGAACTTGGCTTGTTTAAAACTTGTTTGACTTCAGTTTGTTAACTGTATAATGAGCTTGGCTCAATTTTTAGGTTCATTTATTAATTGGGCCAAACTCGAGTAGCTCAAAGCTTAGCTCAATAAAGTTTGTGAACATAAAAACAAAAAAAAAAATTAAAATTAAAATTAAAATTAATATTTATTTTTAATAATATATCAAATAAATTTTCGTTACTTTAATTTTTTATTATGTTTGATTTTTGTATAAATTTTACATATTTATTATTAAAATAAATATTTTTATATATTTTTCTCATACTTTTAATTTTTTAATTTTTTTTTAAGCTAGGCTTGTGTTACTCTTTTTGACCTTTCGAAATTTTAACATTTGATTTTCTCGCATAAAGATGAAATTTTGGAATTTAGAAACCTTCAAAAAAATTTAGACTTCCAAGCTTGACCGCACGTGTGGCCAAAAAGGAAAAAATTTGGAAAGTTCACTGCCTTGAACCGCACGTACGGCCTAGGGCCACGCACGTGTAGCAATGCATGTTTTTCTCAAAAATTTTGACTCTTTTACTTAAAAAGTTGGCTCTCTCTATCTCTCTCTCTCTCTCTCACCTCACTCATTTTTCTTCCCCTCCTCTTTCTATTTCTCATCTTTCTTCATATTCTGTGACGTCCTAAAAATCAGGAACATCAAGGAATATATTAACAAATAAATACAAGTTCTTTGCTCACGAAAGATTGGAAGAGTCAATATAACCTCCCTTCAAAGTTCAATCTCCTTAAATAACAAAGCTACTTTTTGGACAAATCTTAATAAGATATTAACACAAGGTCTACATAAATTGACAGAAGCATAAGAATAAGTTCATAAAAGATATATATATATATATATATAAGCAAAATAATAATTACAAAGTTATAACTTACAAAACAGGAAGTTCTATGAATTTTGCATTCCCAAAACAAAATAAGATTATGGATGCACTTAAACGAAGATAATCTCTAACTTCTTCTAAGATAGCCAAATATTTTCAAATGTTTTGGTGTCGTCTTCGCTCGGATAATCGTCTAAAATACTTGACATGAAATGCCATGAGCTTGGAATGCCTAGTAAACGCATACACACCCCGTCTTTTTTTCCCAATCCAATACACAATCACAATTATAGCAAACAAATGATGAAACATGATGTTCAAGTCAATAACAAAGGATTACAAGGTTAGATGTTAGTACTCTAGAAATCCCCCAAAGAGATTTCATCCTCCCAACAACAAGAATTGGACTCGGCGTATTCAGTATGCCCCCTCTTTTGCTACTTTGCAGACCTTACGTCGGATGTCTACAATGGTTGCATACCGCGTAGCACCAACCGAGGACCTTAAAAGAGATGGTAAAAATAAGGGTCTGGCCCATAACCTCCTCAAACCTTATTCATCATAAACACCTAGGATCCGAATACAACCGATCCATTCATGGGTTCCGAAACAACCATTTGTGCGAGACTTAACCTTTAATTAGGGAACAAGTCCCACCAATTAATTCAAATACAACACAAGCATTATCTCATAACATTATTCAAGTGATTGAAAACCCAATATCACCCTTATTAAGTTTCCTGTTGTGTTAAATGTTTTAAGTTAAGGTTAAAACAATTTTATGTTAAGTGTTTTAAGTCAAGGTTAGAACAAGTAATTAAGGTAATACAACTTCTACGAACAACTTCTACGAACACTTCATGGCGTAAAATTAAGGTAATACAACCACAAACATATGTAGATGTCATACTAAAGCTTGAACAAATAATAAGAAGCATATTTAATCAACTAAGAACATGAAATTTTTAACTATAACAAATTTCCAGATTCAGTCTACTTTAAAGAAAACTATCAAGTGGCTTTTCAGATTTTTCCCGAACTCGGCCTTTCCATGATTTGTAGATAATTTCATCTAGTTTCATAATCATTTTTTGGAAATGAAATAGCTTTCTTAGATTTTTAGTTATTAAAAAAATACTCCAGCGCTACCCAGATTTGTTAACCATTACGAAAATTGGATTCTCTCTCAAACCACTCATTCATTTTTAGTAAAACCAATTTTACTTGAAATTTAACACTTTAAGGAACATTTTTTAATAGGATTTTTTTGTATTTGTCTATAATTTTTGGAAGTGGGCTGAAAATACCAAGTCATAGGTGCACAAAACTTAAAATAGGAAAAATAGTAGAAAAAGGGGGCAACCATGAGTAATTTTCCACTTCTCTTAGATGAAAAATACTAAATAATATATAAATAACTCATATTTTTAGTTTGAAGATGTGTCTTTGAAAATAATGTAAGAAGTGGAAAGAAAAAAATAGTTTTGTTTCATTCTGAGAGAGAATACATGCAAGGTGGCAATCAAGGCTTAATTCTTCTTATTTAAACACATAAATACCATATATACACATCTGAAAATAATACTTTAAGCCTCTAATATCATGTGTTTGAATGAAAAAAATAAAAGAGATGGTTATGTTGTAGCTTATTTGTTTGCCTAGAAGAATTGTTGTGCAAGATTGCTCACTTTCTTCCTTCTTCTGTCAAAGCTTACACTTTCTCTCATTTTTCTCTCCTCTTTGCTGAAAAACATAGAGTGTGTGTGCGTGTGTGCGCGCGCATGTGTGTGTTTGATGTACAAAAAGTGTTGAGGGAAGTGGTGTATTTATAGAAAAAAATTGTGGTCAATTGTCAAAAGTGCCCTTGGTTCCAATAGAATGAGAAAGTTTTGGATTTAGTTGAATTGTAATGGAATGTGGGGTGATTAGGAGGCCTAATTAAATGTTAAACATGACCTAGTTATAGATTTAGCTAGGATAGAATTCGAGGTACAAACACATCCCTTGATTCATGGTTACTTGGTCAATTTACTTCCTAGATTCATGCAATATGTTTCAACAAGTACAACATATACACACATCAAGGTGGCTGGCCATGTGGGGAGGATTTTGTGTGATTTTTCAAATTATTTTTGCATACAAACTCCTATATATAATATAGATATTTTGAGTATAATGTTTTGTACTTTTTATATAAATAAAGAATGATTCGGGGTTAAAGTGCAATTTAAATAAAGTGCGAAGGCTTGGGCTCAATTAGTATATCTATTTCAAGTGTAGAACTAATAAAACAACAATGATTCATCCCCCCTTTTCCCCCCACCCCCTTTGACCCCCTCTCTCTCTCATTGGTTACTTTTTCTTTTTTTTTTCTTTTTTTTCTGCTCCTCCAATCACCCCCCGCCACGTGGCAAAGGGGGGTGAGGGGGTGACCCCCAAAAGGGGGTCCCAAGCATTATTCCTAATAAAAATAGTGTTAGAAAAAATAATTTGGTTTGAGTTGCTTCATTTTGAATTAAATGGTGGCTAACCGATCGAAAACGACAAAAATTGGAAATTGAGCAATCAATCTATCATTAGAGAGTTAAATAATTAATATTAGATTCTTAGAAATAATTACTAAGCTACCGGGGTCGTATGAGTTCATCCGGAATGCGTTTTCAATTCTAGGGTTAAAATTGCCAGTAAACGAGAAACTAAGGGCTTTTATAATAATAACTCGAAAGTAAGGACCTTACTAGGATTTGCAAAAGTTAGGGGTCTCACACCTTCTCTCTCTATAAAATACCTTCAAGCCTTGATTTCATCTACATAGAAGAAGAGTCCTACCCTAGTCCTTTTAACTATTTTGTTGAGCTAAACAAGGGCTTTACATCTATCAAAGAAAATTCGGGTTTGGGCAATGTCGAATTCTAGGATTTTTCTCCTCTTCTTGATTAAAGTAGGGATTTCTTGCTTTTTTTGAATATGAGCTTGAATGAGAATATGTGGTATGTTATTTTTGAAAAATATGAAAGGATTTTGCATTTATCTCTTGAGAGCTATGGTTTGGGTATGAAATTTGAGATTTTGTGATGGATGGTTATTCTTTTTCAATTATCTTGTTCAAATTCATGCTTGGGATTGAGGATGCCTTTAGTGTATGTAATAATTGGAAAAATTCCTAAATTTCTAGAGAGAACCTAATTTCATTAAGATTGCATAAATTGGAGAAAATGAAGAATGAATGAACATTTTGGAAATTGAAATAGTGTATTGTTAATTTGAGTATGTTGAATATTGTGAATATGTGAATTTTGGAAATTAATTTGGAAATGTGGAATATGAAACATTTGTACACTCTATTAAACTGATTAAGAAATTGTACTATGATACTGTTGTTGGCAACGATTAGAAGTTGTATATTGTGTCATTGAACAAATTGTTGAACTTCGTTGCTTATTGTTGAGTAATGAATCCGGGTAGTATAGTTTGGTGAATTAAGCTAGAGAGTGTCCTCGGTGAAAGATCGGAAACCTGTGTGGGAGTAGGTACCATGTTCTTTCCAGCTAATACCCGATAAAGTGGGGGTGTTAATTGGTGGCCCACATATACAGGGCCACTGGCAGATACTAGCCTAGGGATTCATCATTGTTGCTTTTACCTTGGGTCTTTTAATTTGTGAGAATAGATTGAATTACATATACTCTTATGAATATTTTGAAATTATGAAATCTCATGGGAACTATATTATGTATCACTTGCATCATGATTATATTTCATTTCTGTGCATATTCCTTCAATATAGAGATTTCCTACTGGACTTCGGTTCACCCCTCGTGGATAACCATTTTTCAGGTTCAGATGGTGTGCCGCCACCTTATGGCTGATATTGTGGATTGATGAGCTAGGATGCTCTTGTTGTTATTTTATGTAAAGGCCCAGGGGCATTGACGTAATTAAATAGTAACTATCGAACAACTTATTTGATAAAGTGAATGCCCTCTTAGTTTTGTGTAATGCCTTAAAGCAATTAGTTTACTTTTGTAATTTAATGAACTTGTGCACATGCTTTATATTCATGTTGATATTGAGATGTGAATATAGGTTGCCTCACGGTTCAGTTGCGGTCGAGAAACCTCCATTCATGTAATGACCCTCACACTACCCTAATCGCACTCATATGCATATTACATGATTTTGCCTTGTTAAGCTTGCATTTCGAACCTTGACTTGCTTTGCATAAGTATTACTTGGATGTTATGTTCCTTTGGTGTGTGGGTGTGTTTCAGCCGAAGTCATCTTAAGCTTAGGTCACCCTTTTGATACTCTTGCACTTAGGACCACCTTGGGATTTCTTTGCTGACCTCCACCTTTGTCCTGACATATTGGCCGAGATGATTATCATCTAGGCCGAGGTGTGTATCGCCAAGGCCGAGATGTGTATTCTTTGGGCCGAGATGTTATCCTTGTGCCGAAGTGATCTTGTCCTGGAGTGGTATGACCTAGACCGAGGTGTGGCACATCTAGGCCAAGGTGTGGCACAGCTTAGTCAAGTGTTGTTCCTCCTAGCCGAGATCATTGTTCCTTGACTTGCCGAAGTATTGTTACTAGCCGATGTCATTACTTGCCGGAGTCCCTTGCCGCCTAGCTTGTTGAACACGCTTTGTCATAGACTTGTCTTGTCAATCTATCACCTTTTTGAGAAGAACCAACCAACCGTTGCCACGTGTCCGAGCTGAGTGTTAAATCAGCCGGCAGAGAGAGAGAAACCCATCATTTGTTACATTCTTGTTTTGGAGAAGAGAGAGAAGCTCTAGAAGGAGAAGGAGGGATTCTAGAGAGAGAGAGTAGATACCAAGCTTGATCCTTAGAGTTCAATCGTTGGATTCGAGTGTTGAGGTTAGAATCTTGATTAACTCTTGTTGTTCTTATTGATCATCCAGTTGCATTGCATGATTGAATTTGTCTCGCATGCCATACATTGATTTAAAGATTGGTTTTAGAGAGAGAAAGTTGGTATTCTTGTGTTCTTGAGGAAAAGCCTTGTTTAATCCGAAAGTTGCAACAAGTTACATGCTTTTGTGTTTGTTTTTCCAAAGATCTTCTAGTATGGGCACCCAGGTTCATGATTTCGAACTCATAGCATGAAATCTCAGATTTTGTAATAACAAGTTATGACTCTTGCATTCATCTTCTTCATGATCTTCATGTTCATGTTCTTCATGTTCTTGAGCAGAGGGAAAACCCAGGTTTTCCCCGACCTCATTTCTTTGTAACCGGCCCTCGGGACCACACCTCGGCGAGAAGGTGTGGGACCTCGGCCAAGACTTGGTTGGTGCCCAGCATGTTTCCCCGAGGTGGGAAACAGTGTTTGTTCTGATTTGACTTAGTTCTTGGAGAATGCCGAGATCATTTGCATTCATATAAAGTTTGTTTGAGAATGCATTCAATGAATTTCTGCCATGTGTTTGTAGGGCTTGGACTTGCCTTGACCCCGACGTTTGAAGGAATACGTGAGTGGTATTTTAATAAAGATATGTTATAAAGCTTTGATAAAACCTTGTTTTGCCTTGTTTGGAAATTGTTTACAAGCATGAATGATTATTCCTATTTGCAATAAGTATTATACCTTGTTTGATGACATCCTCGGGAAGTCCGTGCGTGCCAGGGGACTTTAAGCATTTGTGGCACTAGTCCGTACGTGCTAGGGGACTATAAGCGTTTGTAGCACAAGTCCTTAGTGTCCGGGGACTATAATGCAACGACACCATTGTTTAGAGATCTCTCTTGTCTTGCCTTGCCACTGACGGTTTTACCGCGTGGGCTTGTTTGTCCGAGATGTCATCTCTTGTATTATATGGATGTTAGTAAGCATCCCTTGAAGCTTGGAGGTTTTGATAGAGGAACTTGGTTTACTTCATGTATTGCCTTGTTATAAGATCTCGGATATCATTCATGTAAACCCTTTATTATTTGTACCATTCACTGAGTATCCAAGCTCACCCTCTCTATATATATGTAGGTGATGAGCAGGTCGGCGGTGACGCCTAGTCGTGTTTAGCCGACGTATTTTTTTGCCGGTGTCTTTGCCGATGTCTTTGGATCCTTGTTTTGTGCCATCTTGAAGATCATGTTTCTTAGTTATTTCATTGTGATTTGTATTCGATGGCTGAGAAGCCTTTTGGTCAAGATGTAATTTTCATATTCCATTTTGTTGTATATAAACTATTTTGAGACGTATGTCATTCATTTAACTTAAGCACTGCTCTTATGGACTACTTAGTTTTTATTTATTGCTTCTGCATTTGTAAGCCCCATATGTTTACTCTGTTTTGTGTGTGTGATCTTCTAAGTGGCCTTTGGTAGTCCTGAATTACTGGCCATCATGGCACCATTCTTCTAGGGGCGGGATGGGGTCGTGACAATTCATCCGCCAAATGGGCGGATTGGAAAAAATCAATCTGCATCCGTCTATCAAATTGACGGATGCAGATCGCGCGGATGGATGCGAATCGGTTTAGCGATTTAAATTTTCATAAATTTGAACATAAACAACTTGTCAATGTTTTTTTTTTTGAATAATAATCCAACTCAACATAACCAAAAGATTATTAATTAAATTGTCAAATACCAATAATAAATACATATAAGAAAACTATGTATTATCAAAACTATTTCATTACTTTTTTTTATTCAAAAACTATTTAATTTGGTTTTTTTTAAATGACAAAATTAAGCCTTATATTTTTCACAAAAAAATACCAAATTATCAATCGTTGCCATTTGATAAAAAGATTTCCAAATTGAAAACAAATTGAAAACACAACAAAATATTAAAACTCTTTTTCAATTAAAAATACAAACAGAATATCTAAACAAATTGAAAACACAAAGTCTTACAAATTACGAGGGGTGTTCGCGGTTTGGCGGTTCAGTTGTGGCCAAAGGAACCTCAAATCCGCCATCTGTTCAAAACTAGGCGGATTAGAAAAAATTAATCCACAACCATTCGCTCGTCATCACACATTCTTCCAAAATGTGGCAAATCGGTTCGGTTTGGTCAGTTTGAGCAGATCGAAATATCTACTGCTCACCCCTAGCATATGCATGTACTTTGTGAACTATGCTTTATAGTGGAAATGAATATATGCGCATCTGGAGAGCGAACGCTTAATTCCTCAACGTATCATTTTTTAACTTATATTTCTTTATCTTACTCTGAATCAAGTTCTTGTTTTGTCCTTGTGAGCCCGATCCTCATGTAAATATTTTGGGGCGTTACAATTAGTGATAAGTTCTATTATGGGAACTTGTTTATTATAAAGTTCTAAGAAATTTTTAATAGCCTTAAAAGTCCTATTCAAATATAAATGTATTCCATGATATCTCATTAGGTGTAAATATGTGTTGATTATGAACTATTATACCCTTTTGGTGTTCCCATTATACATGTTAGTTTGGGTGTCTCATATATATTGCGATTGTCTCTACATTTGGAATGGTCAATCTCCATAGCGCAAGATGTGGGGTATTTGATTTTGGATTATTGCATTGACCGCATGATCTTGCATTTTGAAAATGTTGATTCAACGGATGTGAATATGGTGGACGATTGATGAAGAGTGTGTATGTTGATTTCCTGCTCAAATTGTCGAATGTACCGAGGTGGGCGTTCAAATATGTTCATTTTTTTTTCCTGGGATGTCGTGGTGGTTAGTGTTTCTAGCTATACGGTATGCATTGAAGGTTAGATTGGAGTATGGTTGATGGTCTGAACATATGTCATATTCTATCTTGATTGATATCATGGGCATTTTTGTAACGTCAAGTTACAAAGTTCATAATAGGATTAGTACAATTTTATTTTCACATTCATATGTTGGAATTGGGATGGTTAGTATTTTCAATAATGTTGTATGAGTTGAAAAGTTCATAATAGGATTAGTACAATTTTATTTTCACATTCATATGTTGGAATTGGGATGGTTAGTGTTTTCAATAATACTGTATGAGTTGAAGGTTAGGTTGGGTTAGGGATGTTTGGTGTTTGAAGATATGTCACAGTACCCAAAAGCCATAATGAATTCACATTCACAACCCAAGGGGTTGTGGCATTGTGGTAAGGCCTTGGGGTTTAAGCCCCAAGGTCACAAGTTCAATTCCCCTCTTGGGCCAATCTCCTGGTCGAAGCACTGTTGGTTAGGAGGTTGGACCTCAAGTTGTCTAGTCAGCACTTGGTGTGGGTTCAATGCTCCCTCGCTGTGCGAGTCCTGACTTAAGCGGAGCTTATCTTGGGAGGTCGGGGCTCTGCAAGGGGCGCTGCCTTGAACCTGCGGGAGGGTAGGGAGGATTTTCCTGTAACAAAAAAAAAAAAAAAAAAATTCACATTCACAGTTAGTGATGCAAGTTCATACCCCATCTTAATTGATAGCATGAATATTTTTGTAATGTTGGTTTACAAACAATGTTTATATTATGATTATATGCTTTACTTTTTTTCATTCGTAACATCTTCAATGGTGAATGTGAATGCAGTATGTGCTTTGTTTATAACCAGATTAATTCTAAGTAACCATCCTGTTCGATATTTGAAGATTTTGGCCATGATTATGATGTGATCAGTTTGCAGGTACATGATGTGCCCTGTTTGTAACATTGGACATGGACATTATGTTGTTGTACACGTCTAGATTGTACAATGTTGCTATCAGGGGTATGGAGGGGTTTACATTTTCACAGTTGGTCGACAACTCATGTCAAAGATGGAAAATTTTCACACCTACGTCAATGCTCATATCTTACAAGATGCCGTGGTATGACCAAAAAAAAAAAAAATTTGAGGAAATATCATTTTGTCCTCCAAACTATTACGCATTTTTCACGTTGATCCTTAGACTTCGATTAATATCAATTTTACAACCAAACTTTCACATTTTTGATCAATTTGGCCCTTGTCATCACATTCTGTTTACAATTGGATGGAATGTGCTGATATGATACCAAAATTCATTTAAAATTTCATTTTACCCCCAAATTATACCTTAAAAATCAATTTATCCCCAAATTAAAAATCAATTTGCCCCCCCAAACTATACTTTAAAAATCAATTTGTCCCCCACATCAGCACATTCCGTCTAATTGTGAACGGAAGGTGACAGCAAGGGTCTAATTGATCAATTTGTGAAAAGTTTAAATACTAAATTGAAATAAATCAAAATATGAGAGTCAACGTGAAAAACGCGTGATAATTTGAAAAAAAAAATGATATTTTCTCAAAAAAATTCATGATGGAAAATTATGCTGATATGCAAAAACATGTTTTGCCTCGCCAAATCCTTCAGGTTTAACCATATCCATGTTGAGGTTGAGTTACATAACATGATGGATGATGTGAACTGTGATGACCAATTCAATGAAACTAAGGTTTCGTTTGGAAACAAATTAATTTAGTAATTTTTTGATTATTTAGTTAAAATATGAGTTAAAAAAATTAGTATGTTTGGGATTATTTTTTGACTTTTTACGAAAAGATATGCAAAAAGTAGAGAGAAAAGAGAATATTTGACTTTTTGGTATAGATTGTTGATTTTTTGATTTTTTTAATGACTTTTTGACTAAAAAAATCACTTACCAAACGAGGCCTAATTACAACAACTGAACAATTCGTAACACGGTCCAGAATTCAAATAGTGAATATGACACAGATCTGTTATCCAATTTCTACCGGCAGAATGAAAACTTATTGATGTTATCAAGTTGGGCACATAGTTTTACTCACACAGATTAAAGTTTTCAAGAGAGTGCTGCTGAGTTGCACACTATTCTTTACAACAACACTGGTAGAGAGCTCTAAAAAACGCGGTTCAAATGGCTCAAATTGACCAAAATTATGTCGTTTTGGGCACAACACAACACAAAACGATGTCGTTTTGCTCAATTTGAACTGTTTGAGCCGCGTTTTTTAGGGCCCCAAACATTATTCTCTTTACAAATATGCTGTAAGCCTCTTAAATGGGACTTTTATAATAAATCACCCCTAAAAACAATGATTATATATAACATTATATTATCTTTAAATCAGACACATCCCACACATATGTGGACCCTTTAAAGGGGTGTTTAGTAAAAAAAGATTAGGCTTAAACAACTCATTAAAAAATAAAACAAATTAAAATAATTAATAAGATAAAATCTTACCTTCAACGCATGATCATTTTATTTTTTCTCTCACAATCATCAAATTAAAATGTTGTTTGGGAAGTGTTAGATTAGTATACTTTTAAATTGTTTATGAAAAAATATAAAATATGTAGTGGAGAGATAATATGACCTAAATAAAATAATTATAACCCAAATATGATAATAGGATAAAATAGCACAAACAAAGGCAAACATAGGCCCGTTTGGGTTAAAAATTGGGGCTAAAATAGTTATATAAGACAAAATAAATTATTTTTATCAAATAAGATAAAATGTCACATTTAATCCATAATCATTTTATTTTCTCTCTCATAAAAGTCAAAAAAGTTAAAAAAATTTATCCCAAACAAGACTTTTTAACTCCAAGCTAAAGAAGCAAAAAAGCCAAGCCACATACCAAACGCACCTTATAAAAAAAATCCAATCAACTTTTTAAATACAATTATTTTAATCAAATTAAAATACTCTCTCTGTTCCAAAATAATTATTATTTTTGGAGAATCTAACTTTTTTTGTAGTGCACTTATTGCATTTTAAACAAATTAGTTTTTCAAAATTACTCTTTGATAGTATATTTTTTGAAGAATATCAATGTTATAATTATACTTTTTTATGTTATTAATGAATTTAAAAGAATGATAAAATAGAAAATATATTATTTTTGTATTGAATTAAAAAAAAAAGACTAATATTTTGATATATTAAAAAATAAAATAAGAAATTAATATTTTAAAACGGTGAGGGTAGTAAAAAAAAATTAAATTAAATAGCCACGTTTCCAAAAAGGCCAAAATATCCATCCATCCATCCATCCATCCATCTCCTGACCTTTCTGTCTCTAGTGTGTGTCCTGAAAGGAGCACTCCTTCACTTGGACTTGGAAACCATGGCCGGAATCTGCCGCCTGAAAGCCTCCGCCGCCGCACTTAGCCACCTGAGAGCGGTGGCAGCGCCTCCTCTTATGCAGCTTTTTCTTCGACTCGTTACCACTCGATCCTACGGCGCAGCGGCGCAACCACATCAACAGCCGGAGCACGATTACTACGAAACAGAATCAAATTCAAGGGGGTTGGCGCCAATGGTGGATTTGGATTTGGATTCGGATGGATCGTTGTCGATGAGAGGAGTGCAGTGGGTGTTCATTGGCAATCCAGGTGCAAAGAAGCACGTCTATGCCGATAAGCTGTCTAAGCTTCTTCAAGTTCCTCACATTTCCATGGCATCCCTTGTTCGTCAAGACCTCTCCCCTCGTTCCCCTCTCTACCAACAAGTTTGTTTACTCCTCTCTTTCTCTCTCACTTCTCAATAATCAATTCTCTGTTTGTTCAATTGAAAATCTCATCAAAACAATTTATTATAATTTAGTGTTGGATTGATATACGTTTTTTGATGATCAAGAATCAATGATTTAGTTATGACTCATGACATCTTTGATGTGGTGTTTAATTATGACATTTTTGGTTTAGAATTATGGGGTTATGCTATTATAAGGTGCATACTACTCTATACATTTTATGAGAGGATTTCTTGGTCTTTTTGGAGGACAGAGATAGAGAGGACGGTTTTGGTTTTGACGAGCTTCTATTTGCACACCACCACTACCAAAATTTTCAATTCACAACCATTTTCTTGTTGGGATATCAACTACCAAACCAAAACAAAGCCCAATCTGGTGGTTGATGTCCAACAATTAAGTTCCCATGGTTTTGATTTACATTCCTTGTTCGTCTACTTAAAACGTATAAGTATATATATATATATTTGGTAATTTTAAGTGCTGAAAAATATACTTTGAGTGACTATGTCTTCTAGTATGGTTGGAGATATATGACCATATTGTTTCTAGCTGTCGTCATAATTTATTTATCAAAACCCTCAAATCAAGTCAACAAGCCTCATATCCCAGTTATGGAAGATAAAGTTGATACTTGAAAATAGTGATTGCTAGGTTTCAAGTTTGTAAGTTTGCAAAATATTGGGGTACCTCAATAATTGTGTGCCGAATTACAGTGGTAAATGGCATTTAGTCGTTGATACTTGTTTATTGAATAACCACCTTTTCTAAGATAAATTCTCCCACCCTACTGTTAGGCTCAGCAAATTGCTTCATTTATAGGATGGCTGGAGACATTTTGGAATTCTGTTTGATAATTTTAGATTTGTATTTGATAGAAATATGGTTTTGTGGATAAATATCTGTACTTCCAAAGAAACACGCTTTGTTTCTTGGCTGCCTCCATTCTTTATGGGCCTACTCTTTGATTGCATCATAGCTTTCTAATCATAAGACGGACATTAAGAACTTGTTGATTTTAACACTTCTGGTGCAACAGAGTTACGATCTCGTGCTCACTTAGTTCATGTTTTTTAGATTGCAAATTCGGTGAACCAGGGGAAACTTGTTCCAGAAGAGATCATTTTTGGGCTATTGTCAAAGAGGCTGGAAGATGGGTATTACAAAGGAGAAACTGGATTTATTCTTGATGGAATTCCTCGTACACAAATCCAAGCTGTAAGCCAAAAGTCCTTGATGTTAAAATTTTGTTTTGTATACATCAACCAAGACTTCATTTAGTTGCCATTGCCTCCGTTTGGTTGCTCAGATGATAGGAGAAGAAAACTGGTTAAGTTAAGATTAAGAAATCCCAACCATTGATCATCTTGGATTGAATGATAAAACTATACACTCAACTAAGCCTAGTTCAAGTTTTTGGCTTTGTGGAATGTGAGTTATTTAACGTTTTTACATTTAAACAAGTTTCACATTTTATATTTCTTTACCTTGAGCAACCAAATAACATTATTGACTGCATAAATATCTAGGAGTAGGCTGTGGCTGATTTTGTGGGAAGAGAAGGGAAAGGAAAGAAATATAGTAGGACAAAAAAAAAAGAAGAGAAGTAGGAGGGAGTCTATTTTTTTCTTGTTTTTTTTGGTGTTTCGTTTTGTAAAAAGATAAAAATAAAAATAAATGCATTGGAAGTTAAAATGAAAAATATTAGTTTGGTTGTTTGTACAAAGTAAGAGAGCAAATTGGTGGACTAAGATAAAATATTTTATTTATTTTCTCAGTTTCATTTACTTCCTCTGCTCACTTTGGGATCTAAACAAGTCAAAAGAAGAAGTGAAATAAGAAATTTCTGTTCCTTTCTAGCTTTCCTTAACAACCAAACATAATGTTAATTGAATGCCACACGGCCAACGCATAAAACACTTTTTGGGCACAAATGCTAAGCACATTGTTCTGTTTTGTTTTCAACTTTAAAAGAGAGCTAAACTTATCAGCTTAAGGATTTTCACAGAGTCAGCATAATTATTAAGATGCTGTTTGACAATGTTGTCTTTGCCTATTTAGAGGGTACAAATGTGATGGAAAATTATACTTTTATAATAATGAATCTGCTTTGTATTTACAGGAGATCCTTGACAAACTTATTGATATTGATCTGGTTGTGAATTTTAAATGCACCGAGGATTGCTTGCTGGAACACCATGGAGATAGCATCTTTTCCCATCCTCATCAATCTGATCATTTCAGCAGCTCTGCTTCTGCAACTCTTGATATGGCCTCGCAGGACACACGATCAAAATATTCCTTTTGTAATACAGAAAGTGCCTGGAAAGGAAAGGCCCATTTCTATGCCAAGCAGGTATTCCAAAAATCTCAAATGCCTTTCCTTCTAATCAAAAGATTTTAGTATGTTTCACTTTTATGTTTAGCTCTGTTATAATATTTAGTTCAGCATAGTGTCATCCCTTTCCCCCAGTTTTACTAATCTAAAAAAAAAAAAAAAAAATCCCCCAGTTTTGAATTTTTCCTCGACTATTCAGCCCATAATACTGACATATTTCATTTTACTAGGATTCAGTAATATAATATCCTTTAATTTGAGGTAGTAAGATAATCTGGAAAGTCTATTTAGTATTTACTATTTTCAATTCATCATCGTTGAGAAATATTCTTGTTTTTTTGTTATCTTTTTGATGGCTTTTCTATGACATCTGTGTTATCTTTCCAAGGTATGATGCAATAGTTAAGCTAAGTTTTGGAGAATGTATTCAAAAAGAAAAATCTAGATTTGGAGAACATATTGCATGTTTTCAGTATTCTCACTACATTTTAGTGTCCTGAACTGGCATTTCCTGTCTTTGTTAGAGATGGAGTGTTGGTATAGCCATCTCCCCTTACTTTGGACCAATAAATTTGTTGTTGAATATGGGCCCCCACTGGAAGTGATCACTTTTGAAATAGAATTTCACACTTTTCTCTTCATAACTTCTTGTAACTGTCCCTCAACCATTACTTTCCTTCTGATGAAATTTCTGAATGCTACATGCAGAATGATTTGCTTCTGTTGATATATTCTAGCAAAGTTTAATTCAAGAAGTTGAGTGTTCTTTACTTAAATATGGGAACCCCTTCCGTTATGGGAATTCTTTTATTTATTTCCTTTTTTTGGTACGAAGAAATTCTTTTATAATTAATTCATTTGCCCTAGAAGATAAGGAATTGGCACCAGAATGAGATCTTAATCTCAAAATAGAAGGGGAATATGGTGAAGGTGTTAGATACTGTGGCCTTAATTGGAAGCTATCAAGTTTCTAAAGAAAAGAAAAAAAAAAAAAAAAAGAGGTTGTATCCAGTGCACGAGGGCTCCCGCTTACAAGAGGGATTTGGAGAGGTAGTAAAATATGGATAAAGCCCAAAAAAATTGGGTTGCTAACTATGAAGCACAGATACTTCAAATAGGCACCGTAGTGGTGTTGGACCCCGGGACACATATGTCCCTTTAATTTTATTATTTTTTTGCCAGGGACACGCGTGTCCAAATCTGGACACATCAAGGGACATGGCTGGGGTATTTTTTTTTTTTTTTTTTTTTTTTTGTAAATGTATTTTGGGTGTAAAATTAAGAAAGTAAAAAAAGAATATTGTTGAGGCTCTTAGAATTTATAATATCTTTTTTGTGAATGGATAATCTATTAATTTTTTTAAATGTAGTGGTTTTTATATATATTGAATTAATGTTAGTTTTATTGATTTTGATTGTTTGGTAAGATAATATTAATCTACATAGAAAATATATATTAAAATAATAATAATAAATTTTGCTTTGTCCCCCGCCGCGTCCTTGTTCCCATTTTTTTGAAATGACCGTGTCCAGTGTCCTTGCTTCATAACTCATCAAATGGAAGCTCTTGTGCTGTTGTATTATATTTGATCTCTCTCTGTCTCTCAACTTTATTGATCTTTTTAACATCCATATAAGGAAACAATTGTTGCTTTCAGATTCTCTTATTTCTCTTGGATTCCCTATTGGTTTAATGCCCTTGAATCCATGAGGTTATATTGTTAGGCTGGGACCTTGAATTAGTTGTCTTGTTATTCTTGTAGAAGAATATTATCTGATGGGTAGAAGGGAAAATGGGAGCCTAGACACTGTTTTCAATGGTTGAAAGTTTACACTTGATTCAATGACCAATTCTGTACTCCTCCAGTGTGATGGAAAAGTTATGTTTTTCTTTTTCTTTTTTTTCACTTGAGGGGCATATTTCTAGGAAATAGGCTGGCTTGTCCATGCCTCATGTAGTATATTTTATAATACGTTCATGATGATAACTTACTGTTTCAATAGTGCATGTTTCTGTTTCCATTGAAACCAAAAAACCAAAAACAAATTGAGCAGTTGCCCATTAAAATCTCTAGTCTATTACATTCTCTGAAAGTTATCAATTTTGCTGATTTTACACTTGTTGACTTGAAAGCGTGTGTAAATCACAAGATTTGTGTCCTGTTATTTGGCATAGTGTGTACCATTTTTCATATGAATTTATCACCATGTAAATTTTGACTCTTTTATTTTCCTTTGTCATTTATGTAACCATATTTCCTTGTTTTAAATCATACTTTTCCAGTTGTTTGTGAATAGTTCTTTACTATTTGGTCCAACATAAATGCCACACATGCATTTTAATTTTATTCCGCTGGAATAACAGTATTACCCAAGCAAATTTATTAGGTTCTTGGTTTCATTCTTTAAATTGCATATACTGCTTACATGTATCTCTTAAAAGTAGAGTTTATGGTTTGTCAATTAAAACTTTCTTTCAGATGAAGCCAGTAGAAGATTACTACAAGAAACAGAAGAAACTGATTGATTTTCAAGTAGGCAGTGCACCTAGAGAGACCTGGCAAGGGCTTTTGGCTACGCTACATCTCCAGCATATTAATGCTGCCCATTCTAGATTGACTTCTGGATCAAATTGGCTGTGATCTCGCAATGACCTTTCTTCTCCCGTTCAGGCTTTGACATTGCTGTAAATATGAATACTGCAAATAGAAGAGTTATCACCAAAGTTCCTTGGCATATTAGTATAATCCTACCTTTTCTTTTTGTTTTCTGCGAGGGGGGTACGGGTTGTATAAGATGAAGATCCAAGCCTTCCCCTTGTCTCCTGTAAGAGATCTTTGACAAGGCAAGCGTGTAATATAGCTTTGGCAATTAGACTTTGCAACTTGCTTGTTTCCTGTATTAATTCAAGCCATAGTTAGAATCTTACGATTTACAATACGATTTGATACGAGTTTTAAGCAAAATAATTCGATTCATACAAATGAATCTTAAATTGAGTGAATCTTACATTTCAATTGTGATTCACTACAATTTATTGCAGGAAAAGAATTGAAGCTAATATTTCCCCCACCCCGTCCCCTGGAGTTATTTTCCATGCCAGAACTTGCACCACAGAATTTGATAGCAGTGTGACAGTACAAAAAAGATATATGGGAACCCTAGCTATGATGGAACCATAGCTCAGTAAGATTTTCTTCAGATTGATCCAAGTGATTATGTTGGAAACAGGTAAAGAGGGTTTAATGAAGGGGAAATATCACATCAGTGATATTTTAAAAAATTTATTATAAATTAATGGTAAATTTTATATATATTTATAATTAAAACCTTAACATTTTTCATGAATTTGTAATTATTTTTTCAAACTACCACTAATAAGTATTTTTTCCCTTCAATGAACGCCCCATATGGGTTTAGAAAAGGAATCTTATGCTCAGTCTGATTGGGTGGAAAATATTTTTTAATCAATTTTATTTTTTCTAGAAAATATTTTCTGAAATGTTTTGTTTTTTTCTATTTTGGGTGGTGGTGGTAGGTGAAGGTGGAGGTGGTGGCGTGGTGGTGGCGTGGCGGCAACGGTGATGGTGATGGTGATGGTGGTGATGGTGGCAGTGGCTATGGTAATGGCGGTGTGGTGGTGGAAGTGAGAGTGGTGATGGTAGTGTGGTGACATTTAGCGATGGAGCCACCTAAGGACGAGGGGTCACGTGCCCCGTAAAGTTTTGATAATTATACTATTATCTCTATACATAAAAGTTATGTATTATTTATCAAAAATAAAATTATAATAGTGCCCCTCCATAAATCATGTAAAATTCTTTGTATTTTTAAAATTTTAAAAATGTTCTATTCTATTTTTTGGTCATTCTTGGAAGTAAAGCAAGAATTTAATCAATTGATAATTTATTTCCCATTATGGAGTTCGTTTAGTTGGTCATTTCTTTCAGTTGAGTTGATAGTGTTGGACTTATAGATTGTAAATTCAATTCTTTGTTTATCTTCTTGTTGGGTTAATAGAATTTAGTTGATGTAAATCAATCTCATGAGTCATGATAATTGTAGATCTCACCGATAGAGAAAAAATAAAATAATGTATGAATTTAGTAATATCTCGTTATTGGGAGAAAAAATTCAATTTTGTAATTAATTTGTGCCTCTTCTACGTTAAATTTCTAGTTTCGCTACTAGTAACATTGGTAAGACTTTAATTTAGAAAACGTTTTCAACATTTTAAAAATAGAAAACATTTTTTGCTTAAATAGGTTTGCTTTTCATTGATCATTAAAAATATTTTTCGTTTGACTTTTGTTATTCATTATATCAAATACAATATATATATATATATAGAAAATATTCTGTCCAAATAAATGGAACGTTAGTGACAAGAACTTTACTCTTCAGAGGTACTTTGGTTCTGCTACAACCATATATCCCAACTTCGCAGATCAAGAAATAATACCAGTCACAAGAGTACATGCTCTAAAAGAACACAACTGTCATACACATAAGTTTATCTAAAGGCTCAATGACATAGAAAATTTACAGAAACTTATCACTCACCTTTTGATCTTTGTCAGGACTAATAGACATGCATACAAAATACACATACATTACAATTTCCAACAACAAAACTATAGGCAAAGTGTGTGAAAGCTAGAAATATCGAGGCACATATCACTGAGAACAACTTTATGAAGGTGACTGTGCCGCGGATCTTTGGTCACCATCAACAGTTGCCTCCTGCAGTTGAGCTGCATACTGTAAGTTCCAGAGTACATCCTCGAAAGATGGAGGAGATGAATCCGGAGAAATGCACTTCTTCGCTATGCAGATAACGATTGACAGCGATTCTTGTGAACAAGTAGCCAGTACAACTGGATCCACGATCTCCCTTCGGCCATCTGGGCTGCTGAAGGACACCTATAAAGTGCATAAAGCAGTTGCAGGATTTGTCACATCAACAACAAACCTGCTAAACTGATCTCTATAGATATTAATGAAAGTTGGGAAGACAAGCTAAGAGGGACTGGGAAAAGCTTTTTTATCACCATTCGTAAAAATCAAAGGCATCATGAGAAAATGCAGTTAGGGCTGTAAAACGAACCAAGCTAATTGAACTTGAGTTCTTTACATGACAAGCCAATCTTGAATACATTTTAGAATTTTTTTTCTCTCTTTGTTTTGAGCTCGGCTTGAAATCTAAACAAGTCAGGTGTTACTTGTAAATATGATGTTCATAAAAATGATGAGATTCAGTGAATACCATTTCATTTAGCAAAAATGCCTCCCTCCTTGCAGATATGGTTGGCCCAATAATTGACTCAAGTAATATGAATCCAAAGCTATAAACATCATCCTCTAACGATTTCATTTGCCTGCAGAAGATTGGGTAATCATAATTACACATTTATGAATAGATACAGCAACTAATGCACTCAACTTGCAAAAAAGCAAAAAGAAAAAAAGAAAAACAAAACTTGCTTCAACTAATTCAATAAGAACCCAAGATTCATCTCTTGCTTGACATAATAAGGGCTGGGAAGCTGGTGCATGAGACTAGTGAGGACTGAGAAGGGTCATATGTTTGCAGTCTTACTAGCCACATGCAAAGAGATTTGTTTCTGTATTTTTAACCCATGATCCACATCATCCCTCTTCCTTAACATATAGATTTCAATTTCTAGTTTCTGGATTTTGAAAAGCTACATTTTTTACCCTACAGTTTCTAAGAAGTTTTTCAAAATTGCCCAACAGAGAGCTTGGAAAATACTAAAATTTACCCATCTTTTAAAAATTATTTTGAATTTGCCCCTTCGCTGTCTTTTATCGTCCTTTGATTTTAACTCTTGGTTTTTATTTCAATCTCCTTCATCAAATAGTAAAGAATTGTGTACTTGCTCTCACCAAACAACATTTTTGGTTCGGCTCCTGTTTCCAGTTAGTCAAATGGATCTTCCATTTTGTTGACAATAAGGTTTTTAATCAAAGAAAGAACTTACCATGATTTAAGAAAATCTTCCTTTGCCTACAAAACCAAGAAAATGAGTGATGTCAGTTAGGGAGTAGGGACAAAAAGATTTATTGCAAGGCCAAACCAAACCAATCTACATACAATGGGAGAGAGACATACCTCAGGTTGATCAACTTCTGCAACAATAGAGAGGCCATAGTCACTTAGCTTTGCCATATGATGCTCATTCAGCAGTATATTATTAGCTTTCAATCGGTTGATAAAGAAACCGGGAATTATTCCAGTATGTAGGAAGTGCACTGCCTTTGCAACACCGATTAGAGCTGCCAATCTGTCCGACCAATTGAGGGCCTTTTCTGGACTATTCTCTAGATAGGCAATTTGCAAAACAATTTAGATTCCAAGCGATAAATCTGACCTAACTTATAAACTGAGGTTCATGGCCCCTATCCCATTAATCAAACTTCAGTTTTTCAGGTTTCTGCTTTTGTCACAAGGAGGTTTCGTTGCATTTCATGGTTTTGGAAACTGTCATCAAATTATCAGGCAGCAAATGTGTAATTTGCAGAAAGATGGGAGATACATTGTCTGATTCATTCATACATCAGTGATCAAATATCACCAAAATGTAAATATATGGTTGTTAAGCTTCATTCTTTAGTTTTCTTGTTTGGTTCCTGAGAATCTGATATGATTATTGCCATGCTTATAACCTGGTTTCCGCTCAAACAATGACTACTACATAACAACCTCTACTACAAACTTTTTCCTTTCTTGTGCAATTCTCACAACATTTCAAAGCTGATAAGCATTCAATCATCAACACCATTTAAAAGCAGAGTGATAGGAAAAAACATAACAAAAAAGAGACTACTTGTTTTTGGATAACTTATATGAATATTCTGATGGTTCACAGTCGCTGATTTGATGTTTTAAGCTTACCTGAGAGATGTGTGCGATAATCCCCATTGGGCACATATTCATATATAAGATAGACTTGGCTTGCATTAGATTCGTTGTGTCGACTAACATCAATGCAGTGGCCCAAGAGGCAAACCAAATGTGGGTGCCGAAGCTTCGCAATCATTTCCAATCTGAGTTTAAGATTTCGGATTGTGTATCTTCTTGACAAAGTCAGGCATCTAATGGCTACTTGTGTCCCATTCTCTAATCTTCCTCTGTGAAGCTGCCAAAACAGAAGTGATGAGTTTAGGAGGTACTACTGAAATCAAATAAAAGCCCAAGTACTCAAGTCAATCATGGAGCTCAACTAAGAGTAACTAACTGTCTAGCTTGGAATATGATCTTATTCCAGAGTAGATAATAGCAATGTTGTCATATGTGACACCCCCTATGCACTTATGCCATTGCAGTGACTATGGGGTTAGTAATGCTCTATTTATTTTGGCAGAAAATGTTTTGCCATGAAAATATTTTTTGTAGAACAACATTTGGTTGCGATAGTGGTAGTAGGTTGGTGGAGGTGGAGGTGGAGGTGGTGGTAGTGTAGTGGCGTTGGTAAGAATTTAGTTTGCCCAAATATGCTTGTTTCTGTGGTCAACTGAATTTTTTTTTTCATTGACTTCCATTTTCTGTTGTATCAAATATCAAAAAATACAGAAAATATTTTCCATAAACACTTTCTTCTGAAAGAAATGGAGTGAAAGTAAAAATAACACCCAAATAGCACAACACTTGTTTGCTAGTTTACTTTTGGTTGTTTTTGTTGCTTGCAGAGAATACATGTAATGTTTGAAGGTTAATACCTATACTTACTTTGATTGTGAAAGAAATAACTTACATAGCAACCAAGATGAGAGGAATTTTAACTATGGTATTCGTTAACAAGTGCCCTTGTGACATTGTTTAGCAACCGGATAGGGGTAAAAAACATTTTTGAAAATTGTTAAAAGGTCGGGAAAAAAAAGTTCGAAAACAATAAAAAGTGTTATGAAAGTGATGAAACATGTCTAGCGTTTATCCCATTTTCGTCACTTTCTTGTGCCCTAGGGGCACTTGCTTGCAAGACCCTTTTGACCGTAGTGAACATGGGATCATGTTATATGTTTTGAATGTTACCTTCCCATATGAACCTTCACCCATTAAGGTAGACTTATCAAAGTTGTTTGTAGCTTCCATTAATTCTCCCAAAGAAAACAACCTACACAATGGCATAACTTCTATGCCTAGCTTTGCTTCTTCAGAAACAAACCCTGAAAAAAGGACACCACTTAAAACTGCTATTTCATGGGAAGAATTATATTTACAAACTTGAAACAAAAAATTTATAAACAAAAAGTTCAAAGAGAGCTTTTGGCAATGGATGACCACCTACTTGCACTCATTAGGATCTCCGAGGAGTAGCCTGTCACAGAATTGTCCTGCACTTCCTTATGCAGCAAATGTTGCTCCGACATTCCTCGTGGGCAGTATTTCCTGCTAACAACAAGAAAGCTGAATGCTAAAAGCACAAAAACTCCGAAAACTCCTCCAATGACACACGCTAATATTACTACATCCTTGGTTTTCGATTCTTTCCTCTTCATGTGAACTTCCACACAAAATGATTCTGGATGCTGATGATGTCCCAAATGACTTGACAAGCAATTCCCACCAGACTTAACAACTCTCCTATCTGATGCATTGCTCAAACAAGAAGGCAACAAGCCTCTGATCCTGTTGTTAGATACATCGACAAACTGAAGTTGACTTCCACAAGTCAAATGGGTGGGAACTGATCCACTCAACATGTTTGATGAAATATCCAAATGAGTTATGTTGGGAAAAGAGAAAATTGCAGCAGGAGGTGTTCCTTTTAGAAGATTAGATGAGAGATCAAGGCGTTGCAGCCGAACCAATCGGCTATATTTCCGGGGAATTTCACCAGAGAAGGAATTGTGACTCAAATCCAGTACACATAGGCTAGTTAAGGTAGTTAAATCAGGTAATTTACCAGAGAACTCATTGTTTGACAAGCTTAAATTGGTTAGATTTGGTAGTGAATCAAACCAATGAGGGAAGGTACCATTGAAGAAATTTCCATCCAGTTTGAGAGTTTGAAGCTTCACCATTCTAGAAATCTGAGGAGGAACAGCACCAAATATAAAATTTGAACTCAAATCCAAATGTTCAAGTGAATATAATCTATGGATCTTGTCAGAAAGTGGACCCCAAATGCCCAAAGAGGACAGGGTAACAACCCTCAAGCTGGTTAGCCTTGCCAAGGTGGCTACAAAAGAGTCCATAGAGAAGGTCTCTGATAGGGTTTGATTAGGAATTGCAAATCCATGAAAGTTGGTTACTACCCTTTTGGGCTTGTCACCCAAGATTCTGAGATGAGTGACAGAATTGTCATGGCATGTGATGTCCACTTGTGGAGATGACAAATAGCAAAAATCTATGGTACTGTTGTTATACCAAATCTCCAGTTGTTTTGGATACTCCAATTGCTTCCTCAGCTGAAGAAGTACTTGAGTTTGTGAGGACTGTAATTGATGGCTACCCATGATGAAGAAAGTCAGAGAAAGGCATAGTAGTAGGAACAAGCTAGACCACTCCATCAATCCTATATTTTTTACTTGATAAGGGTAGCTAGACACAACGGTATGGCTTGTTGTTAGTGTTTTTGGTGGCACGAGTTCAAATCACTGAAACAACCTCCCCCCTAGACCGAGCTCAGGAATCCTATGGGTAGGTTTGGTTTGTGTTTCTGAAAAAAATTTCAGAAATTTTCTCTACAAACAAATTTTAGAAATTTTTTCTACCAAACAAATTTTCCCAAAAAATTTTCCCAAAACACACAAACCAAACAAGTTTTCCAAACAAATCTCTCACACACACACACACACATCAAATCAATCACTTTTTTCAAAACTCTCTCTCAAAACAATTTTCCAAAACAAATTTCCCAAAAAACCAAACCAAACTTGTTTTCGTACTTTTTATCTCTAAAACACATCTCTCAAACACAAACCAAACATACATATTTTTCTAATGATTACTATAAAGCTTGTTGTTAACGTTGTTGGTGACTCTGGATTCAAAGCATAGAAACAACCTCTCCAAATCCTACTTAGTAGGAGTTTCGTGCACTGAGTTGTCTATTACTTGAGAAACTAATAAGAGTACGGAAAATATGAAATATTCATGAACCCAATAGCATGTGTTGGAGGGATTGAAGAGGTAGTAGACAAGGCTGTTCAACAAGAGAAGGAAGGTTATGCTGCACAATGGCAGACTCAATGAAAGATGGAAAACAGAGTGGTGATGAAAACCCAACAAAGAGAACTGAAAATGCTACCTTTGGAGCTCTAGTGTGAACCTGTGATGCTTTTACAGCGGTGGACTGTTGAACAAGTTAAGCGAACCTTGAACAAACATTTCTCCTGCAATACACAGTAAGACTACTTGTTCTTTGAAAAAAAAAATGGAGAGAGAGAGAGAGAGAGAGAGAGAGAGAGAGAGAGAGAGAGATGAGACGTAGCCTGGGCTCTGCTGTTCTGTGATGAAATCTTTAGTGTTTTTCGTTGAAGATTGTGAGATATATATGTACTGAATTGATGAAGTGGGTCTTTCCCCATACGACAGTTGAAAGTCTTCCTCTCTCCCTCTCTCTCGTTTAGTTCTCCAACACTGTAGATTTTTTGGATTAAAAAATTAAGAAAAAAAAAGATGGTTATTTATAATAATTTTGACTTTTTAAGAAAAAAATATATATTAAAAAATTATATAAATTAGTATATTGAAAAAGATTGAAATGGAATAGGCAGTACAGTGGGATGAATTCAGGACAGCATGCAGGCTAGGATATGATTCCCTACTTTTTGGACATTGAATTGGAGGTATTGTTCGGCTCATGGGAGCCACCACAAGTCCTATTTTGCTAATCAAAATAGTTTTAATGTATAGAACTCGTCGAGTACTATATTCTTGTAAAAAACCACGTTACTCAGATATTGATAGCTATCTGATCGAATTAGTTTTTTTCCAACCATTAACTATAACATCATCCATTTTATAAATTTTAACTGATTTGATCATATAGTTCCCAATATCCGATCAACGTGATTTTTTTAAGCATATAATACTCGACGAGATCTACACATTGAACGGTTCAGATTATTAAAACGGGACATGTGATAAGTCCCCACGGACTGAACAGCACCGTACTATTTATACACCTAAATTAGTTCAATTTTTCCAAAAAGTCAGCTCCGCCTGTGGGACGTCAGAGTTGTCTAAAATTTAATTATGTAATTAATTTTTTAATATTTTTTTGTGAATAGTGATAATTTTTTTAACTTTTTGAGTAACTTTTTGACTTTTTATCTTTTTTATGACATGCCAAACCAAGCCTAAATTATATACTAAGGGTCATTTGGAAAGCAATAAAATAAAAAAAATACAAAACAAAAAAAATCAATTTTTAACTTTTAATTTATTTTTACTCATATCATTTCTCACATTTTTTATACATTAAATGACAAAAACAAAAAAACAAAAATCAAATAATCAACTTTTTACTAACTTTTTAAATCACCCATAAGTATTATTTACACTATAAATTTGTGTATCTTAATAGATATCACAAATACAAATGTATCCACTATTATTTTTTAAACACTAAACATAAATATAGTGTATTTTATTGTCAAAACTAATCACAATAATAAAAAATATCACGTAATATATATCCTATCCACATACCAAAAAAAAAAATACTCACGCATTCATACAAAATGATGTGAAAAATATTTATTTTAAATTAAAAGGTTCATTAAAATGACATATTATTTAACACATGTATGTGACTATTATATGATTCTATTTTTGATAAGATTTTTTTTTTATAAATTTTTTGTTTAGAAATTGTTTTCCTCTTAAGAAAAAAGAAAACGAATTATTTATTTTCTTTTTCAGAGAATGCTGAGGGGGTGAGGAGTGAGAATGGAGAGGAAAACAGGCGAAGAATGTAAATAATTTAAGGTGTTATGCATATAATAATTTTTATAATTTAAAATTGTGAATTATTATTATTTTTAAAAATAATAACATAATGCGAAAAATAAATAACATATCTAGATCAGTTGAGTGATTGAAAATTGATTGAATATAAACCTAATAATAATGTTAGTAAAAAAAAAAAAAATTTCTCTCTTAATCCTCTTTAGAATATCTTATATTAGAAAAATTGATGGGTGATTTAAAAATACTTTTATAGTTAGAGAGGAGAGGACGAGTTTTCTTATTCAATTTTATTCCATTTGTCCATTAAAGTAGAAAACTTAAAAATTACTCCATCTATTAATTAAATCAAATAATAGCATATGGCTAAAAATATGAAATGATAATCTTATTAAATTTATAAATCATATTGTCATATGTGAGTCACCATAATAATTAAATAATTAAATTTAATCTTACAAAGAATCTATTAGTTTGATTGGTGGTTGTATTTGATTGCCAAACACATCCTGATTTTGGGCTCTAATCACTGCAGTGTTTTATCTGCTTTGACAATTATGTGGTTTTGGGAAAGAGTACGGCTAATAATACCTCAATTGTTACTTTAAATTTTGGTAAATTACACTTGGTTTCATTTGTGTTTGATCATTTTTTTATTTTGATTTTTAAAGTTTGTTTTCTCTCATTTTGGCCTTTTGTATTTTAATTTTTTCTTAATTTATTCCTAAAGTTAATTTCTATTTAAAATTAGACAGAAAAGAACACATTAATAGTTATGTGATATAAAAATATTTTATTATATATAAATCATACCTCTAATACAAACTCAAATCTCAATATAATAGTATAATTTTTATGTTATGTGACAGTTATCATGATATTTTTTTTATTTAATTTTAAACAGAAGTTAACTTTAAGAGTAAATTGAAAAAAAAAATTGAAACATGAAGGGTTAAAGTGAAAAAAATTAAACTTTAAGGGCCAAAGTAAGAAAGTGACTAAATATAAGGGAGACAAAGGCCTTGTTTGGGAAGACTAAATAAGTGCACTTTTTGTCTTTTTGGACAAAAAAATCGAGGTTGAAAATATGGATATTTGGATTAACTTTTTGACTTTTTATGAAAAAATGTGTAATAAAAAATTGTGAAAATTGATTTTTAGAGGAAAATTTAAATTAGAAGTTGTGCAGCCGTAATTGTTGACTTTTGGTGAATAGTGTTAACTTTTTAACTTTTTGAGTAACTTTTTAACTTTTTAAATTATTTGAGAATACCCAAACTTGGCCATTTTACCCTTAAATTTTTCATTTGTTTACATCTTTACCTACAAAATTCAAAATTGAGAAATTTATAAAACCCCCTCATAATATCAAAATTATCTTTCCTACAAAACACTACACCCACCAAGAGGCACAACCCTACCATTAGCACAACCCTTCTTAGAAGCCCTATACCCTTCCAAAATCCTAACAGTCCACTTCCTTCCAAAACCCCTTCGAAAATCGAGCATCGATGCCAGCAATCGGACTACCGATGAGCTCTGTCATTGACAATATCTCTCTGCCAATGATTTGTGTGACTAAAAATCGAACACCGACGGTGTCGATCGAACTACTGACGAGCATTCTCACCAATGATCTTTCTCTCACCGGCGATCTTTCTGAAGAAGTTGCTAAATTTTAGACCTGTGTGACTGAACAAATTAGCCCCTTTCGGACCTGTGTTATGAAACAAATTATCCATATTTAAACCTGTGTTACCAAATAAATTATCCCCGTTCAAACCTGTGTTACTAAACAAATTAGCCATGTTTGGACTTATGTTACCGATCAATTTGTACGAACTGATCTAGCTGGAAAAGTGCAAACTGGTCCAAGGCTTACCGGAGAAGACTTGCCGCCGACAAACTTGCGTAGAAGTATTGCCTGTGTGGTTGTGTATTGATTTTTTTTTTAAAAATGTACGAAAAAATAGAGAAAATGGTGTAATTTATAATGATTTTTTTGATTAAAATATGTAATCTCTAAATGAGGCCTAAAATAGGCCACACTTTGTATCCAATAACATTCAGGACGTGATCAATGAAATTGCTTTAATTTTAAAAATAATATTAATAATTGAACTCAAATTTATGTATTAAGTATTTATTAATTTAGAGAGTGAATTAGTGTTCTAATGGGAAATGGAGTGGCTGTTGCGTAAGGACACAACCGTCACTATTGTGCAGTCATATGAACCCATTTTGGGGTTCGTTTTGATATTTAAACCGTTTATTTTTTAAAATATATAATATACTTTAAAAAAATTAAATTGATCGGATATCGTAAACTATTTCACCGAATTGCATTTCTATCTATAAAAATAAATGACAAATGAAATTTGAAGTATAAAACTGAATGCAAATGTGAGTGTATGAAAGGGTTATCGATATTCGATCAAGTTGATTTTTTGTAGATATGTTCTACTCGATATATTCTAAAAAGTAAATGGTTAGAATTATCAAAACGAGTCCCGAAATAGGGCAATATGGCCGCAACAGCTACCCATCTCCATTCTAATGAAGTAATTAAAATGTAGGTTAATTAAGTGAAAGTAAATTCACTTTAATATATTATAGGAGAATCCTATTATACACATCACATATCATATGTCCTCTTAGTTATGTCATTTTCTTCTTTAATTATGATGAATTTTTTTTTTAGTTATGACATTATTTTGAGATATTGAGTTACGACTTTTTTGTGTTTTGTTATGATTTTTTATTTTTTTTTTATTTTGACTCAGAAAGTATGAAATTATACTATTTTTCTTTGTAATTATAAGGTGCATATAATACACACCCTTTAAAAAATGTATACCATAATATTTTCCATTATTATATATCTATACTATTATATAAAATGAACATGACTATTTTGATATCTCGAAGACTTTGCTTCTCCTAAATACTTAATATCTTATATATCTTTACTATCATTTTAATTTTATTTTTACTTAAATTACACATGTATTATGTGTGCCAGTCATAATAAAGAATAAAGAAAAAACAAAAACCCACATCCGTCCACGCATCAGCACATATCTCCTATACTTTTACCCCTTCTTCCTCTCTTGCTCTCTCCTCACACACTCCCCTCTCCCTTCTCCCTTCCAAATTTGTTTACTGTCTAAGCCACAATTAAATGATTAGATGACAAAATACTAATTTAACTAGCCCACTCACACACTAGTTGAAAACAAAATTTTATATGCTTCTTTGTTTTCTTTGAACTAGTTGTATGCTTCTTTGTTAATCAACACCAGCTGAGTTAATTCTTACCAAACAAACCTATTAACACACTCATTGGAGATGCCCTAATATATATGAAATCAGCTAATGCCCTTTTGGCCATGGAACTCTGTTTTGGCAATTTTGCCAGTTGGAAACACATTTATTTGGCACCTCCATAATCAAATCCTCAATGACTTGCAACTTGGAGGTTGGAGGTGACACTTCAAAGGCCAAGGGGCAAGAGGATGGCCAACACATACTCCACATTTTCATAGCCTAGGAAGTGGGAAGAAAGCTCCCTAGCCCTAAAAGACCCAACAATAGTCAAGGATCTTCTGTTTCTAAATTTCTTCAGCCCCTTTCTCAGAGAACTCATAATCATTGGGTCATTAAAAATTTTAACGTGCGGTAAACTTAAGACATGATCCAATAAATATAAATGTCTTGAGATTGAAAGACAGAAAAATTTAAGGATAAATGATCTCAAACCTTAACTATGTCAGAACATCCTGAACGAATAATTGTTCAAGCTTTGAAAACTACTAAACAAGTTAAGTACATGTGTTTTTGTATTGAATTTGTAGGCCTTGGCACCATAGTAAGTTTGTTCCATTGTGACTTGGGCACTATGAGTTCAAATCATTGAAATAACGCCTCCACACCCTACGATAAGAGTATGTATATTTGATCTGATTTCTTTTCAGATCTCATAATGATAAAAGTTTCGTGAAATGAAACTGTCATTTTATCCCTCTTTTTCCTTTTTAGTTTTCTTTTTCATAATCAAAGGGGATGCTTAAGGTGGCTCAAGCCATCTCTGAATCATCATGAGTCCTGTTCTATTAACAAATTTTTACCTCAGTGGAGGTTGTAAAAGATTGAGAGACAGGTGCACCATCATGGAGGAGCTTCAACAACATATACAAGTTTGAAAAAGTCCTAGTAACAAGAGTGTTGAGAAGTATAAGTAGTGGTAAAAATCTTGAATATCTATCTCACTGTTTCAATTTATTATCAACATTAATATGGAAAATTTTATAATATGATCCAGGTATGATCTTTATGGCATTTGATTATAATTTTTTACGATATTAGTAATGACTTGATTATGATTCATTGGAGGTGTTTATTATAACTTAAAAGATGTGATTATAGTTTATTTTAATTTAAAAGTTTATACCAAACTATTTGATGCAGTTTATATTTATAGCTTATTAGACCGAAATAACTGGAAAAAATTGATTATCTAGAAGCTGGAGAAGAGGTGGTTTTAGTTTCTATTTCTGATTATCAGCTTTTAACTTCTAATAATTTATAGATTCTGGTGTTGATATTATGTCACTGTTTGCTAGAGCTTTTTTTAAGTTAAAAACTGATAATCAGAAAGCAAAAACTAAAAGTATTTCTTCCCTAACTTTTAAATAATCAACTTTTTTCAATTTATTTAAGTTATTTTTGTTTAATAAGTTATAAACATAAACTACACCAAACAATCACAAACTCTTAAATTAAAATAAGTTATAATCACCTCCTAAAACCTGTACCAAACAACCCTGAGGTCTCATTTGGGAATATGTTATTTTAATAACTTTTTGGCTAAAATATGAGATAAAAAAAATTAGTATGTTTGAGATGACTTTTTGACTTTTTACAAAAAAAAAATGTGCAAAGAGTACAGAAAAAAGGAAATCTTTGACTTTTTAGTATAAATTGTTGACTTTTTGATTTTTTTAATAACTTTTTGACTTTTAAGTTAAAACAATCACTTACCAAACGAGACCTTAGTAAAAACCCTAATCAGCTTCTGAGTCCTAATGTTTGGTTAAGAGAAAGACAGACACTACTAGTAAAGGAGGCCAAGAGCTCCTCTGTCGAAGCAAAAAGATAGTTTTTCTGTAAATATCCATCAACAATTTTTTTTTTTTTTTTTTTAATCATATAGAGTTTGTGACCCTTGGAATAAGAAACCTACAATGAGGAAAGCAAGTCCCACAGCGACAAAAATAATTTATGTTACGTTTGGCTAACTGGATTTTTATCATTTTATAAATTGTCCACTTATTTATAATAATAACTAATAATTCTATTTGTAATATATATAATTATTTGTGAACCAAACTTAAAAATAGATATTATCATATAATGATTATTCTATTCCATTTTAATTTCAATAAATCAAACACTCCTTAACAGAATTGGACCAAACACCACCTAACAACATTGGGTAGGTAGAGAATTAATGAGTAGGTCGTGGCATACAGATCCGTTGCCCTTAAAACTTGTTTTTTTGTTTCATCATTTACACATTATAATTATATGATTTAATTTTTTCTTTTCAAATTAAACATAAAATTGTGTCATAATAGATGTAGAATAGGGGCAAATACATTTTTGGGAGCAATTAATCTTGTGTGGGAGGAGGAATAAATATTTGATATAAACAATAATCAGTGTGTTTAGTTTAAATTTTTTGAATTAAATTTTTTGAAAATTGATTTTTTTGATTTTCGTATTTTTTTTATTTTTAGTGAATATTTTTTAAATTTTAAACATTTTTTTTATTTTTTTAGATACACCTTACTTAGATGTATCTAAAAAGTAAAAAAATTGTGAAAAAATATTTTAAAAAATTAATAAATACAAAAAAATACAAAAAATATATTTAATTCTTGTACTTTATTTTTTTTGTATTTTTGGTATTTAGTGAATTTTTAAAAGATTTTTTTTATAATTTTTTTACTTTTTAGGTGTATTTATATTAGATGTGTCTAAAAAGGAAAAAAAATTGCTTAAAATATTAAGAAAATTCAGTAAAAACAAAAAATATAAAAAATAAGAAAGTAAAATTTTCTAAAAAGTATTTTTTGAAAAGTGAAAACAAGCGAGGTGAATATTACTTTAAAAATCTCATATTATAATAAAGACAATTTAACTGAATTAATAAGTGTAAACTTATTTATAATATTTTATTGACTGTCAGTACCTAATTAAATGATATTATCAATGCAGTTAAGTCTCGTTTGACAATACCATTTTTGATTTAAAAATAAAAAATATCACTAAAAAAATCAAAATGTTAATAATCTATACTAAAAAGTCAAAAAAAAAAAAATTTCTCTCTACTTTTTACATATCTTTTTCATAAAAACTCAAAAGGTCATTTTAAATATACTAATTTTTTTATGGGGTACTTTTTCATAAATCTATTTTCGATTACTTATGTTCCATTTAATCTATATTATTTTCTTATATTCCAATAAATCCTATGAGTGACATAGTTACCAAAATACCCCTAATAATATTCACATTTACAGTGTGAATGTTCTGTGATGTAAATGTTCATATTGTCAATGTGAATGTTCATACTTTAAATAATAGAAAATAGAATTTAGTAGATCAAATGTTCAAATAATAGGACTTATTGAAATACAAGAATATCTTAGGGACTAATTAGAATATAAATATTTAAAAAAAGATTTTTTAATAAATTTTTTTTTATATTATATTTTAACTATAAAAAATAAAAAATTTATTTCCAAACGAAGTCTCAAACTATATTTACGAGGACTTGAATACTCAGCTTTAGGTACATACATGCATGTATGATTGATGGACCCACTCTTTCATATAGATTTATTTCGGCCCAAATTTTAGGGCAGTGTGGTCCCAAATTTTAGGGCAGTGTGATCATTGTACCAAAGTCAGGTTACTGAAAAAAACTGATAAAAGAGCATTAATTCAAGACGAAATAAATGAGAAATGATATATATATATATATATTTTTTTTTAGAATAATACTATATATATTAATAGATGATATGATATTATTTGTATAATTTTAAATTTTATAACTTTTATAATAAATATAATTAATAATAATATCATGATGCTAATTGATATATTAATATATATATTAATAGCACCACCGATTTTTCTAATAAAAGTAAAGAAATGCTTTAAAGTGATGATGAGAGAATGGACTCTCGCATCCAAATGCCCCTTTCTTTCGGTTCAAATATTGACCCATATCCCTCTCATGCTCATCATGTCATGACTTTATCAAAGAAAAATATTTTAGGGAAAATGTCCCAGACCCTCAATGGGGTGACTCTTATCATCCCTATTGATTTTTAATTGGTTTAATTTTTATTTTATTTTATTTTTTTTTCAATCTTGCTCTCATAGCAAGACATGTGGAATTGGAGGTCCCCAGCACTGTTGATATTTTAGAGCTCTAATTCTTGAGCTTTAAGGGAGCTTTGAATAAGTGAGTCTCACTTATGATATGATATGTGTGTTTTTATTTTGTTTATTTTGTTTTATTTTTAGACTGGTATATCATTAGAACTCTAATTAGGATTTCTTAATGGGAAAAGTTAGGGATCATGAAAATTTTGTCATGAAAATGATCATGAAAAATTTATGATTCTTGGATTACCTTGATTAGTGTGTGGTGCTTTATTCTAAATGTAATCCAAGGATCACAAAACTTTCATGATTATTTTCATGAAAAAATTTTCATGATACCTACCATTGCTGTTTCTTAATTAAAGCTCCCTATCATTATTGTTTTATCAAATAACAATAATAATGAACTCAATTAGGTGGGCTATTATAACCGTATGTATCATGTCATTGAAGGATGACTACTAGCATAGTTATCATCATATCATTATTATCATCTCAAGATTAAAGACAGAAAATTCAAAAGTTGGTCAATTTGTTGAGAAATATTTGAAGGTGGAACCGAAAGCTTTGCCTTAGTCCTGTTAAACCTGCTCATGCTAATGATGAAACCATGAGGGATTTTTTTTTAAGTGTGTAATTGCACACCATGTGTCACTTACACAAAAAGTGTAAGTGTAAGGTGTAAGTATAAGTATAAGGTATAAGTGTAAGGTGTAAGTGTAAAGTGTAAGGTGTAAGTAGGTTACATATGGTGTGCAACCTCAAAAAAGGTGTAAGTGTAATGTTTAATTTTTCACAAAAGGTATAAGTGTAAGGTGTAAGTATAAGGTGTAAGGTATAAGTTGCACACCATAACTAAACCCAACCATGAGATGTTCATTATATGCACTCAAAATTTGAGAAAACTGATCCTTCAAAAATCTTCGCAATGTATTAAGAGGAGACCTCTTGCCAACGCAATTGAATTTGGGATTGTTTGGTGAAATTTATTACTAGTTTATCGTCTATGTTATGCACGTGATTAAATAATGACTGGCAAATTTATTTTTAAATAAATTAAAAATAATTTTAAAAAATAAAAAACAAATAATAATAATAAAGTTTTAACTTTTTTTAAAAAAAAATGTGTTTGAAATTAGTATTTTAAGTGACTTTTTGATTATTTTAAGAGATTAATTTTTAAAAAAAAATATATTTAGGAATGAGTTTTTTAATTGTATGGGAAAATGCAATTTTTTTTATTTATTTAAATTTTCCTTTTTACTCTTCCAAATATGTAAACACCTATGCACTCACTCACAAGAATTGCTCAGTCTTTTCAAATTGGTAAAAAGATTATCGAACCTTTTGTTTTGTTTTTTTTTTTTTTGGTGTGCATGCGGAATGCATTTTAGAATTGTTTAGTTTCTTGACTTTTTAATCAAAAAGATAACATCCCAAACATGACATGAGTTACACAATTTTTATTTTATTTTATTTTTTGTTACTATTAATATTTTGTCCTAAGTATTATATAATTACATTATAGTTTCGGTTGAGTATAATTACATTATCAATTAAATTCGTAATTATAATTCATCTTACCACAATTTGTCAAGTAATATGACAATCTCATCTTTTTTTGGTCTCCCCTACTCATCTTCTATTTCTCTTTACTTTTAAGGCAATGTGACAAAAAAAATTGAAATGAAATATTTAAATTTGTTTCAGTAAGTACATTAGAAAAAATATATTTGGATTAGTAAAATTTTGTTTGTCAATTGATAAAGTATGATAAATTTAACTTGACCGTAAAATGTAAGGGTATTTTTAATTTTTTTTAAATTTTATGAGATGATCGAGCTACCTAATCTATGTTAGATTTATGTCAAACAGCACAAATTGAAGAGTCACTTGATCAATTTATTTATGTGAATATTTTTTAAATTGGTAAACATACATTATTAGTATTGTTTTTTTCATGATAAAATGTACATATTTATGCATATTTAATAGCTTTGAAAAAATAGATTAAATGTAATATTTTTTTATAGTGTTGTAAATATGGTTAACTACGCTTTAATCTAGACAACTATATATATTTTTATAATATTTTTAAACAAAAATCAATTCAAACAAAAATAAATAAATATTTGTTTATGTAAATATTTTTTGAATTGATATTTTTAAACAAAATCAACTCTGAGATAAAAATATTAAAGGGAAGTTATAAAAATATTAAAGAAAAAACTATTAGGTATTTTTGAAATAATGCTCTATACCAATTGTCAATTAACACATATCATGATGTCACAAAATATTTTTAAAAATAATTTAAAAAAAAAGAGTAGTGATATACAAATATAAAAATCAATACAAAAATATTATTAATAATGATTTGGTTGGATTTTGATTTATCAATTTATAATAAAGAGTCGATTGACATATTTTTTTTATTATACAAATGACACTATCACGTCATTTTAGGGTAAAATTTGCATAAAAATTCTAATAAAATAATATTTTCTAACAAAAAAATGGTTATAAGCAAAAAAAATAAATAATGATCAGTAGAGAGTAAATAGACAAATGATACATAAAATATGCAATGCAAAAACGAAAAATCGACAGAAGTAAAAAAAAAAATGTACTTAAATAATGAAAGAGTCTGTTTAAAGAATGTAAGAGATTATATATTAACTAACCTCTAATTGTCTCATAAAAATAAAGGAAAAATAATGAGTTGCATCATTGCATGAATGTAATATTTATATGATGAGGAGGATGTGAATGACTTGGAGAAAGTGTAATGACTTGGGGTAGGAGAAAGAATTAATTAGAGAAAGAGTGCGCAAGAAGGATCTTCTTCATCTTTTTTTTTCTAAATATTGATCATGGAATTTTTTTATTTTTAAATTATTTTTTAAACTTAAAAATTCACAAATTTAGTATGGGAAAAAACCAAATCAGTTTGTTTAATTTATTTATAGGGAAATAATTTAATTATAGGGAAACAACCAAATCATTTTTCTAGATTAATTATAAGGAAACAAAATCAATCAAACCAAAATAAATAAATAAATAAACAAATTTGAATTGATTTTTATTTAATTTATTTTAAGGGATGAAGAATTTTAGGTAGAAATTTTAGAAGATGGATAAATAAGTTGGAAGATCAACAAATCGTACTTTTATATTTGATTTTAGGGAAGATCATCTTTTAGGCAATGATCTTAGAAGACGGGTTTTAAGATGTTTTACTTATTTGTTTTTTAATCCAAAAATTATGTGAGACATATGAATAATTTATTATTTTTTTAAATTAAAAAAAAGAAAAGAAATTGAGGTTGGATATGTGAAAGCCTTAGAGCCTTTCTCACAAAAATTCCCTTTCCTTATAATATATAGATAAGTCAAGATTTATTTATTTATTATTATTATTATTATTATTATTATTATTATAGAAAAGTACTAGACTTAATACAATGTATATCCAACAATAAGTCGTTCAAAAAAGTAAATTGGAATATAAAATAAATCCCAAAAGACATATAATGATCTAATTAATAAAGGGTAAATTATGCAAGTGGTCCATATAGTTTACACGATGTGTTAATTTAGTCTATATTATTTTGATTTGCTCGATTTTACCCCTTAATTTAACAAATTGTGACATATTGGTCGAATAAATAATGGTCGTTAGGTTTAGTGGATAGAAAGTTGTTACATGCTCCAACGATATGTCAATTTGGTCGTTGTAGTTTACACAATGTGTTAATTTAGTCCCTATTGTTTTAATTTGCTCGATTTTGTGAGGATCGCGCATTGTAAACTACAGGGACCAAATTGACTCATTGTTTGAGTTTTCATCCACCAAACATAACGGCCATTATTTATTAGACCAATATGCCACAATCAGTTAAATTAAGGAGAAAAATCAAGCAAATTAAAATAAACAGGAGCCAAATTGATATATTGTGAACTATAAGGACTATTTGCATAATTTACTCATTAATAAAAAGGGGACTTACGTGTAAGTCCTAATAGGTGGACTTATTGTCCAATAAGTCGTATGATAATAAATGGTGTATTTCATCGAATACTATTAAAAAACATCACTAATTGCTAATTTTCAATAATAATTTAAAAATTTTGTCACAAAAAATGTCATTAATTATAAGTTTTAGTGACAGTTTAAAAAAATCGTCACAAAGAACAAATCAATAATTTTCAACTTTCAGCAACAGTTTAAAAAACTCGTCACAAAAAAAGTCCCTAATTATAAAATTTAATGACAATT